>CAJHNH020001435.1:374445-522790 GCA_905116865.2 Candidula unifasciata | reverse complement strand
TATAGTAAGGATAGGTTGGTCTGTTAAAAATTATGAAATGACCCATAGTTTCAGTGGCATTCTTTAAATGCCCAATTTTGTTTAATCGGTTAGACTTTTACTTTCCCGATTTTTTTACATATTCATTTCCAGGGGGGGCAATTTTTTTTTCTTCCCCCCGGGGAAAACAGCAAAAAATTTAAAAACCCGTAATTCAAACCTTTTTCAGACCGGGGTTTAAATGGAAAAAAATCCCAGAGGCCCCTTTAAAAACGTATAAAACTGTTTTTGAGGCACTATACTTTATACAGTAGTTGTGTCTATGGGTTGGGAGTTTTGCTATAGACGTTATTTCCTGATTAGAATAGGGGATGCCCCAAATAAGGGCCCCAAATTACGAGGCAAGAAAAAAAATCCCAAAACGGCCTCAGCTATGAAAAATTGGAAAACCTATTTCGTCAAATACACTATCCCCAAAAGTACCCCCCTCGGTGCATAGCTGCGGAGAGGGGCAAAAAGTGGCGGGGACTACGGCAAAAAAAGGGAGGAAGCTGCAGGAGATGGGTAGCGTGCCATGGTCCAGCCACAGTTTACCCCCCTAGTTTGCGGTACAGATTTCCGGAAATGGTCCGAAATTTTACATAGATGAGGCCCGTTAGGGTATTTTTTTAGTTTGAAATTTTAGACCGTTTTTTGGAGGATACCCCAAATATGTTTTATATCTTGAATCCCCCCTCCCCTTGTTCATAAACCCTGGGGTGGGAAGATCCATCTAGGGCAAAGGCACACAGATTAACCAAACATTTCTATTATGGTAAGTCACACCTGGTCCCATCTGTTACATCATAAATTATCTACCTGCCGAACACCTGGCTGTTGGCAGGTTGGGAATGGTTTTTAATTAGGGATCACTTTTATTGCTCACTTATATTTCTAGTGCTTAGTTCCTTAACAAAAAATTTCCCATACGTGCTAAATTCCGCCTCTAGGAAATGCGTACCAGAGTTGGCACTCTGAAGTAAATGGAGGAATATCGTTGTAGCTACGGAGTTACGTTTCTTATCACCTGTCCGTACTGGTGGCAGAGCACTTATGGTTTAAAACCGTGTGCAGTGACGCTGGTTCACATCTTCTGACTTTACCTTTACCTTTTTTTTAATTGTAGCCTATATATATATCTATATATATATATATATATATATATATATATATATATATATATATATATATATATATATAATATATATATATATATATATATATATATATATATATATATATATAAACTGGCCTCCTTTACATTATGAACAAAATCCTGGTACCCAGAATGTCCAGATTAGTTTTTGAGGTTTGCTTTATGAAGGGATTCACAGAAATCACCACCAGCCTCTCAGGCAGATGCACTCTGCCTTCAGAGGAGACACCCCTAATTAGTCAACTTTTATGACATTAAAGGCCAGTGGGTCTCTTCATAAGTAATATTGTTGAATGCTGTCCTGGCGCAGAACAGTGCAGGATTCTACTTTTCTCTAGCTTTTTATTTTCTTTCAATGTGACTTGTTTGCTTCAGTACTTCTATTTGACTCTACACAAAAAATGTAACCCACACAATTTCAGTAAAAAATCAGCCATCAGGAGCATGGGATGATTACATAATTAAGGACAGACCAGAACAAATCATTCTGCCTCGCATAACTGGGCATACTCGACTGCACAGCCTTATGTATACACAGTTTAAGATTGGCAGATAAGCCATGTAACCCTGTGGATTTGAGCCCCATATAACAGATCACATCCACCATACTACATATTAACCAGTAGCTATAATTGTACAGTGCTGTTTTCAAATGTTCAAGATTAAAAGGATTCAAGTATTATTATCGAGCTGTGCAGATAATGATCTGTTATTTGCTCCTGTTATTACCGTAGAAAAAAAAACCTATCATTACTGCATTTGCTTTATTGCTGTTGTCTGCTAAGAGTGAGGTTCTTCAGGGTGGAGAGGAATAAAACCTTTATACCCAAGCAGTTATAATACTATTTACAGGCTAAGATTTTGTATTGTGCTTGCTTCCACTGGACAAAAACTTGAATGTGTTGTGACAGTAGTCAGGTTTGGATCACGGCATGGAGGGACATCTATATTAGGAATCATTGGCAGTTTTGCATCAAGCAGAAGGCTGCCTTGAAAGATTTATTTATTTTGGGAGATACTGAGTTTTATTTACAGTCCATGGTCTCATTTTTAGGAATAATGCAACAGTTATCCTCATGTGGGATGCAATTTTTTGGTTATTTGAAGCCCTACCCTGGCTTTTGCCAGGGGCCCTAAATATAGCCAACAGCTGAACAGGGTTTCTAGGACCTTTCCATGGGTGATCCTCATCTGCATGGTGGCACTTTGTGTCACCGGGTGATTATCGCTTGTGTGATGTCCTGGTAGGGTACAACTTATATACATATATACATTTTTAGGAATCCTAAACAGCATGAAGAACCTATGCAGCACCTGCAAGCAAGTTATTTTTTGAAATCATGCATCTTTCTTTTGACATTTTTTTGGATGTGAGTCCAGGACTCTTAAATTTTTGAGGGGAGAAATTAGGATCTTTTGAACTGAAATGCTACAGATGAATTCTTAGAATACTGTGGACCAAAATGAACAACAACACATCATACATGATCTGAACATCCAGGGGAATTAGCTCATAAACAGCATCATATTCCAAAAGCTGAGGTGTTTTTGTGTGTGTGGCCTCGTTGAGTGTCATGGTGGCCTGGAGAGACTGGTGATGGAAGGGGTAGTTTCCACAAGATGATGCACCAGAAGATGATGCAACAGAAGATGGTGCACCAGAAGATGATGCAACAGAAGATGTTGCACCAGAAGATGATGCAACAGAAGATGATGCAACAGAAGATGATTCACCACAAGATGATGCACCAGAAGATGATGCACCAGAAGATGATGCAACAGAAGAAAATGCTGAGGCCTCATGGAAGTGAATCAAGCACATTCAAGATGCATTGGCTGTGACAGCACACAGGACTGGAGAGTTGGCTAGAGAGAGACTTTCAGTTGTGCCGTGATTGGTTTGGTTTATACTACGGATCAACATCATGGCACAAGGGTAGTAACCCAAAAGTGCTCCCTTCTACTTTTAACTCAGGCCTGAGTTCGAAGGATATCAGCACAGTGCATGAACTCCGTAGCACCGGCGAGGATTCTAAAATACTTTTGGGTAGATTTTTAACTCAAAATTTGGCCCGAGCAGTGCCGTTAGACTACTCTTTTCGATTTCCAACTGCCAGGGGATTTTTTTTTACATGCGCAACAATACACAGAGGCGTGCGATCTTACTACCCAGAGACCAGGGGAAATTACTAGAAGTCCACTTGAAAAAATCCCTGCCTTCACTGGGGACTGAACTCTGGACCTTCAGCACTCAAAGCAGCGTGACGCTATGCCTCACGACCACTCAGCCCCTGTAAATCTCTGCTGACAGGACAGATTTATTCTAGCCGTTAAGAGTGGCGTACTGTAAAGACCTGCTGATTGATGGTAACTGGTCTCATTATAATACAACCCACAGTTGAGGATTGATCTCCAGCCAGCTGTGTTGTCTGTAAACGCACACACTAGTGTGGCTGCAGATAAGAGAGTTGGTAACTCACAGGCTGACTGATTTCCCCCTCCTGACCGCTACCTGCTGAAGGATTCACGCCCCTGAAAGTCAAAGAGGCATTTTCCGGATGTCAGTACAACACGACTATCCCGAGAAGCCCATTCAAACTACAAAGAAATTATAACCAGGTCACTCTGTAAAAGGATTCTAGTGATGATAGTGGCAAACCGTCATTTTATATTATATACCCACTAGAAAAAAGACATGTTTTAATTTATTTGATGAACCATTGAGCCATGACGCAAAATAACATAATTGACGTTTTTGAGACATGAATTGCAAGGTAGAATCCGCCCAGTGGATTTCAGACGCGGAGAAAACATTATAGAGACCCAGCTTGGCGTCTGAGTAGGTAATGGTGATAATTTGCAAGTTGTCTAGCCAGAAGGGCGACAACCTACTCACTTTTGGGTCTAGCAGTTTTGTTGTTGTTTTTTTTATAGCGAATGCCGTCTTATCGTGAGAGGTTTATTATAATGCTAAACTCGACTGCATTATTAAAATCTTAAGTTGTATTAATTCTAGAGATTTGATGTTGAGCTAGAATAAATCTTTGAATGTCCAGTAAGCAGAGATTTACGCAAGTGCTTTAGGCTGCAGCCTCTGGCCTGCGTAGGTTTTATATATTGGCCAAATGATGTCTCACTTACGCAAAACTGTCCTTACCCGCATAGAACCACATGTTACACCTGGCTGATGTAACCGTTAACGTGTGCCCTTATAATTTTTTTTAAAGTTGAACGGGGTATCTCTGAGCTGCCGTCCACTCAGATGTTTAAACTCTCAGACTGGTGTAGTAAATCTTTAGGTGGCATCACGGACTGGACAAACCTATCGATCGATCTGCATATAAGAGGGTTGGCTGCAGTTGGTCTTCAACAGCCGCTTTCTTTCGCTTGGTTTTGTACTGTCGTATACAGCTGTTTTGTTTTTCTTTCTTGATTAAACAAACTGAACTAAGAAAACGCTTATTTCCATAGTCTGAGAAAAATGTCCACTTGGTTAGTTAACCAGTTAAAATTGCAGTTTGAACATGGCCGAACTAAACAGTTTCTTTGCCTATTACATGCGTCACATATACCGGTCAACAGCCAGATTAATCATCTAACGAGAGCCATTTAGGCGCTGTTATTTGCGGGAAAGCTAAAAAAAAACATGCAGTTGGACAGGAAATACAGTTGTGATTCACAAGCCAGTAACAGTGTTTAGCCAGTGGTTTTCAAACTTTAACTCGCTGACTGCACCCCTTCCTTTTCTTCCCGGGTTTCGACTATTTCTTCGAGAATTCTTCGACTTTAGACAAATGATAAATAATGTTTTAAGAAAAAGGAGGCAGAAATTCGCGTCTTTTGCTCTTCTACAACTTGAGGAGTTGACATGAATTAGCTTTATGGCTTTCCCAAGAGTCTGTCGGATTGACATCTCAAGGATGAGAATGAAACAGGTACAAGAAACCACATTCTTCATTACAGCCGTATATAGCACAATAAAATGTGGGCACCACAAAACGGTTGCAACGTAACCTATAGTCCAGTGCTGGTGGGCAAAGTTTTTTTTTAAATGAACTAGTTTTAACCCGACAAGCAAAGGACACACTCATCCTGAGCACTCTAGCCATGAGTTGATTGCCGGGACTCACACGTGGAGGTGAAAATCCTGTTGCATCTGTATCCGCCATGTGACATGTGAGTCTGGAATCTGGAAAGTATTAAAAACATCGAAGCCTGAAGGGCAGGGTTAAGGAGGTAAAGGTGTCTTCGGATACATTATGAGAACCACTGAAATGGATAATTTCGGGTTTTGGCCTTCTGTCTGTCTACGCGTTTGTCTCTCCCATGCGCATGCTCTCTCTCTCTCTCTCTCTCTCTCTTCTCTCTCTCTCTCCTTCTTCATATTTTGTTTCTCGTACTCTTTATCTCTCTCCTTCGTTTCTCTCTCCTTCCTTCCTTCCTTTCTCTGTTATTTTCTCTGTCTCCACATTTCACATTCATCTCCTCTCTCCCCTTTTTCTTTTACTCAATCCTTCCTCAATTCACATCGCTTCTTTCTGCCTCATTTGCTCCTTTTCTCTTGTTTCTTATTTCTTTCCCTATTATTTGGCCTAGCTCCCACTCCTCCCTCCCTCCCATCTCCATATTTCTCCGTGTCTCAATATGTCCACCCGTCTCTCTCTCTCTCCCTCTCTCTCCCCGTGTGCTCACAAACCGAAGGCGCAGAGATGACGTGTCATAGAGTTTGTGCCTCTAACAGGAAATGCTATAATGGGTTAGTTTGTGTAGTGACAGTCGGTGTAATTAACATCGTCAGCGAAATGCAAACACTCGCGTCCCTAGCGACGGCAGACTTCATCCAACGCGGACGGCTGTTTGCCGGCTTGTTTTGTGCATGTATGGCTCATTTTTAACCAGAGCCTAAGCCACTAACCACAGCTGCTGCAGGATAGCGCTTTTCTTTCCTCAGTCATACAATCTTCTTCTTCTTCCTTCCTTCCTTCCTTCCTTCCTTCCTTCCTTCCTTCCTTCCTTCCTTCCTTCCTTCCTTCCTTCCTTCCTTCCTTCCTTCCTTCCTTCCTTCCTCCTCTTCCTCCTCCTCCTCTTCTTTTTCTTCCTCTTCTTCTTCTTCCTCCTCCTCTTCTTCTTCTTCTTCTTCTTCTTCTTC
This sequence comes from Candidula unifasciata, assembly GCA_905116865.2. Classification (NCBI taxonomy): domain Eukaryota; kingdom Metazoa; phylum Mollusca; class Gastropoda; order Stylommatophora; family Geomitridae; genus Candidula; species Candidula unifasciata. Next base: position 516,467 of record CAJHNH020001435.1, on the reverse strand, counting down.
TTCTTCTTCTTCTTCTTCTTCTTCTTCTTCTTCCTCCTCATCTTCTTCCTCCTCATCCTCCGATTCCTCCTCCTCGAATTGACTCGAGACCTTGTTAAGGACTGACAGTATTCATGAAACTAGAGCACACAAGGTGGCCCGGGGGGGGGGGGGGGGTTTGCAATGGGAGCGCAACAAGAAAAAAACGGGGCACGGGGGTATTAAAGTGGTTACTATAACGCGGATTATATCAGCCATCTAGTCTGTGCCACAAAAGTGTCTGTCTAGTCGAATATTTGCTTTTCATACCTAAAGGATCTTGAGCAGCTTAAGTAGGTACACTGAAAGTTTTGAAAGAGGCCAAGGCAAGGACAACTTCTTACTCACACCAGCAAGAGCATTGGAAGGTGGCGGGGGTAGGGGTTGTTGTTGTAACATTGTTAGAATGGGTCAAGGGAACAACTGGAACATTAGCGACTAAACAGATTTACGGAAAGAGAGATATGGAATGACAACGAGAGAAGATTATTGACAGCTTTTTATCAGCACATGGAATGTGATACCACACATCTTGATACACGTTAATGAAAATATAATTGGAAAAGCCTAATGTCCACATCGGTTGGCAAATCACTAAACGGTGGTGGCGTCCTAAACATTTTTGCTTGCTATTTTATTGCAAGAATAACACTGGACTCATTTCGATTGTTATCTGATTTATTTCAATAGTTGTCTCATCGTCAGGGGCGCAATTGATTTATTCAAATAGTTGTCCCGTCGTCAGGGGCGCAGTTTGTGGGATTATCTCTGCCAGGACTGACCACAACAACCCATTATATCACGCAGCAGTATCAGCAGTTTATCGATACAGTCACCCGTTCTCGTTTAGTTATCGTATGCCAGGTTTTTCGAGGCTGAGAGGCCTTTTCCCCAATAATTTGTATTTTGTTCCTCTTCAGCATTCTGAGCCTTTGAGGTGTGTTGCTCTAGATATCACCCGCCTCCGTTAATCTCTGCGATTGGCCCTCTCTTTCCGCTTCTTGACTTCAAATGTTTATGGATCTGCCTGTATTTTATCTCTTCACGTTCTTCTTGGTCTGCCTCCTTCCTTTGCAGCAATTCATATCCCTTGTATACACATTTTTGTCTGTCTATCACCTGTCATTCTCTCTATCCGTCAGACAATTTAAGCTTGTTAGCCCTCATAATGCTAGTGATTAGTGGTGATTTAAACAGTATATGCATTTCTCTAATGCTTTTCACTCTCCATTTTAGTTGAATTCCAGTTGTAGAGCCTTGTATATCTGTTTCGTGACGCGTTTGTATCTCGCCCGTTATCTTTTGTTATCTGTTTATAGTAAGTGCCGTGTGGCGTTAGTAATCAAGTCTGTCTGCCACACACCATATGTCTCTTGTACCGTCAGTCATTTCTGACACAGATGGTCTTCCATGCCATGATGCCAAACAATTCAGCTTTCCCTTTGCTTGTCACGCCGGGCTCGTGTTCTTTTTATGCTCACAGTATGACTAAAGAATCTATTGTACTGTTTGTCCCATATGGGCTGTTTTCTAAAGGATTACCATACCATCCTGAGACTAACAAGTGTCAATATGGACGGCAGACCAACAAGGCAGATCCCAGATACCCCGTTCAACTTGCAAAGGAGGTATACTCAGGGAACCCTTTGCTATCAGTACCAGACGTGGTCATTCACAACAAAACATAGAAGAAAATTAGTAACCATGGAAATAAGGTTCATGAGAAAGACTGTGGGAGTGACCAGAAGTGATAAAACCAGGAATTAGGTCATACGAGATAAAGTCGGCACAGAACCAATTCTAAATTACACAGAAAGACGGCAAACCAATAATCCTCTGCAGATAATTAATTGCCTTCTAATAATTTACATTGTTCTCATATTATCTGTCATGGTTTTCTCATGCTTTTCTTCCTATTCTTCTCAGTGTTTCTTCATGTCAGCAAAGGGATAACAACAGCTCATTACACCAGTATATAAAAAAAGGACTTTTTAAAACCCATGTTGGTTGCCGTTATTTTAAGGCCCCATCCCGGCTGTAATCGGTGGCCCTAATATAACCTAACAGTTAAACGGGGCTGCTTGGACCTGTTCCCGGTTGTTCCTCATCCGCATGGTTTTGTGTCATCTGGTATTTGTCGCTTGGTGGATGTCCTGGTGTGGTTAAATCTCACTCACTCACCCATGTTGGCACAGTGAGGAGGAGCGGCAGGCCTAACGGTTAAGAACGTTGGGTTTTCAGGCCTGGGTAAGGTCATGGATTAGTATTTCTGTCGTGGCTAAAAGTTCAATCTTAACCTGCACATTCTATAGCGACTGCACTGATTACGCGACCCTACATCTGCAGGAGTGCTAGCCCGCTCGTCATTGCGGCTGTCATAGAGTTGTTGTGTCCAGCTGTTCAGTTTGAACCGACTCTCCCCTTTCCTCTCTCCCCTTCCTTTCACTGTTCAGTGTGAACCGACTCTCCCCTTCCCCTTCTCTCTCTTCCCTTCCTTTCACTGTTCATGATGAACCGACTCTCCCCTTCTCTCTCTTCCCTTCCTTTCACTGTTCATTATGAACCGACTCTCCCCTTCCCCTTCCTTTCTCCCCCTTCCTTTCTCACTGTACCCACCTGTCTGTCCCTCCACCCGTCCGTCTATCTACCTGTCTGTCTATCTATATATCCTGTTCTCATTCCACCCTTCCCCCATCCCTTCTGTCTAACCCTTACAGAGATCTGCAGCATATTTAAGCAATTATATTTCTACTGGTACACATGCCACTTAACTCAACCGGCTCACTTACAAAATAGGCAGACGCCAAAGTAATATATTTCATCTCCCCCCCCCCCCCCCCCTCGCGCTCTTCCCCCTTCCTGCTTATTCCCTCATGGACACTAATACTAGCGAACATCGTTGGGCTTTATATGTATGCCCTGTCGGTAAAACCTCGCTGTCAGGTCTTTATTTCAGAGGATGTAATTTAGAGCTGAAATGCGATCAGGTCGGTGAAATAGGTCTGCAGCCATGAATTTTAAATCCAGTGGCAATTTGTCTTTCTTTTTAACTTGGTGTATACTTTACACTAAATAGTGAACATTTATGTTGTTCATCCAACACAAGTGATGGGTGCCACTCTTTCTGTCATTCGCCAAGAAACTGGTTGGGTTCTCTGAGACTGGGGGTGACTTATAAGCCCAATTTCGACCAAAAGGGTTGCGACCCATAGGTTGAGAACCACTGATCTACGACTATGAGGGCAGGTAACAATATCTAATCTATAGGTTAAAAATGGGGGGGGGGGGGGGGTTGTACATTATATCTATGGTCTAGAAACAAAACATTTTGTTTTGTGTTTGTTAACATTTTTGTTTACGCTCTCTCTCTGGGCATCGGAATGGCCTCTTGATAATGAAATGCATAAACCCCACAGAAGTGTGTTGGGGGAGGGTGCATGGATAGAAATGTCTGCTTTAAGGTTTCTGAGTATAGTTATCCAGGAGCGCCGGAATCTGGGATCTCATATACCTTGATCTCCAATCCATCCAACTTGTTTTTTAAGAGGTGAGGCAGGAAGTGGGGTGGGGGGGGGGGGGGGGGGGGGGGGGGCTGTATAGACGTTCTGTTTTCAAAAATTTGTTTGTAAACTTCCTATAATAATCTTTATTGCACACTTTAGCAAATTTATTCATCTCTTCTGACTCCACACCGTATAACTTTTTGTAACGTATGCATTATACTTGGTGAGTATTTTAACCGACAAGGTAGTTGTTTGTCTTGACAGCATATTTCTCAGATTATTGTTTTGCATTCCATTTCTTTCTTGATTTACACTTACTTATGTCATTATCTGTTATTAGGTGACCCAAATAGGAGAAATATTTCACTTCCCTCGCTTATTTCTATATCGGCTTTACCCCCCCCCCCCCCCCCCCCCCATCCCACCACAAACTCACCCTTCTTGTCAGTTCCTACAGAAGTCATTAACATTTCCCGCCTATCGTATTGTTAGTGCAGACGAATTACATAAATAGTTTTGGCATCTGCTCTAGCAAAGGTCTGGTTCTGCTAGGGGTCACCAGTAGTTTGCCAGTTAAAGGCGAAGGTCGTCCCTTATTGATAACGCTTCTCGACGTGTTTAAGCTAATGGCTTTCCTGATCTACTATCTTCGATCTCTAGATGTCCACTGTGACATAGCCTGGTTGAAAACAAATTTATGATGTTTCAACGTTGTTTTAGTTAAGCCGTTGGGCGTATTGGGCATGTACTGCCAGAACTAGATTTTATAGACTAATCGGCACTCAGTGGGTCATGAGGTCACCTTTACTTTCCAGGACTTTACCTGGTACAGATTTTAGACTGGATCGACGTAGGGGCCAAGGTCATTTTTGAAAAAGAAAAAATCCGAGGCGATGCGGTTTTGAATCTACAGTCTTCAGACTCGAGGCCAGTGTCTAGCCGCTACATTAGGGCAGTTTCCGCGTTATTTTCAGACATTTTAAATAGTGTGTTTAGCTTTTTTTAAGTAGAGAGCAACAGACCATCGACATAAAGATTCTAGATCACAGCCTAAAACAAGTGCAAGAATTTAAATACTTGGGAAGTATCTTTACATCCAATGGTAAAATAGACAGAGAGATCGAAGCAAGAATCCAACAAGCCAACAATATCGCATACCAGCTTGCCCCAATTTTAAAACACCCTGCTGTCCCAGCTGAAATAAAAAGACAAATTATAAATACAATCTTTATACCGACATTAGGTTATCAATGTCAGACTTGGACATTAACAAAAGAACACGAGAGAAGACTAACCACCTGTGAAATGAGATGTTTGAGAATGGCTGCGAATAAAACCAGAAGAGATCGAGTGAGAAACGATGTGATTACAAGAACTATTGGAACCATACCCATCGTTAAATTTATTGAGAAGCAAAGAATGAAATGGTTTGGTCACCTAATGAGAATGGAACCAACGATGCCAGCATCAAGAGCATACAACATGAAAATCGAAACACTAAGAGGCAGGGGAAGACCAAGAAGAAGATGGATTGAAGGAGTCACGGACAACTTGAGACTTCATAACATCATGGCATATGAAGCGACTGAGCGCGCCCTGGCTCGGTTGCCGATCATCTGATAGACTGCGACGCCTAGCGGCACAAGCAGATTTTGACAAAAGAAAGAAGTTTAGCTTTTGCATATAAATATTCAAAAACTCAAATTTTAGTTTCATTAAAAAAAAAAAAAAAAAAAAAAAAAAAAAAAAAACTGCTGCAATCAATGAATAGTTTAATGTATATCAAATCACACCCACACACGGTGCCACTGATCACTCATTGTGTCCAACCAGGGTGTTGTAGTTCACACTGATCACTTATTGTGTCCAACCAGGGTGTTGTAGTTCACACTGATCACTCATTGTGTCCAACTAGGGTGTTGTAGTTCACACTGATCACTCATTGTGTCCAACCAGGGTGTTGTAGTTCACAGGCCGAGAACCGCTACATTGACAAATGGGTAGATCATTCCAAGACTCTAAGGAGTTTATGTGTAATATGTCATACATTTAGAGTTGGAATAATTAGCTGTCTTCCCTGCCGCCATGTCCGCTCTGCGTGGCATCAAGCCAGAAAACTGTTTTATGTTTCATTTGACAGCTTGGTTCTAGTGTCTGCTTACTGTGTTCAATATATAACGCCCCCAACCCAAAGCAGTTGAGACGTGTTGTATGGGCATTTAGCTTGAATAATCTACACTTTGCGGTAGAACATCTGTCAAGTTATTAGGATTGCTATTATGACATTCCATTCACTATATATAGGGGAACTGCAAAGGTTTGTCTGCCGTCCTAGTAGTTCACAAATTATAATCCCTAACTTGATTTCTGCTGTGGTCTAAAATGGGTAATAACATATGCCTGGGCAAGAAACGCCGGCCTATGTAATACGGACCATATCACCACCCACACAGGTGCGCAAACATAAAGAAGATTGGAAAGGGGGGGGTGGAGGGGGTGAGCACTTCCCAAAACGTATACATCATTTTGGAAGGGGCTAAGAGGCTCCTTTTAACCATGAAGGTAGGTTCTTTTTAAAATTATTCGAATGTACATTTAATGGTGTTTCAAATATATAATTATACGTATTTGCGTGTGGCGACTGATTACACCAGTTCTGCAGTTGGTTTAATATTCTTCTTTATCTGTCTGTCGTGTTCCTCTTTTGCCATGAAGTTCTTATTGTTGTAATGTGCTGAATTGGAAATAAATATAATACTGTACTTGAAAAAATATGACATTTATAAACGAACACTTTTTACAAATAAAGTGTATACATGGTTAAAGGGGCCTGTTAGTTACCTTACACGTATGGCTCTGTGTTGAGAGGTAGGTGAAGTTTATGTGGGCTCTTAGCAAGAGCTAATGGAGGCCGCTTAGAGCAACAAAGCCTTGCATGTGTTAGCACATCTAATTTGTAAATGGCAAGGAGGCAGTCACTGCAGCCTTCCGCTGGGCTGAGAACCAGCCGTACACACGTGTCGTAGTTGTAACTGACTCGCATAGCATGTTGCGAAAGGTGGAGACAGGTATGCTCCTTGTAGAGTGACAGGCATCGCTTCAGAAGTCCGGACTAGTTAACCTCCTTTGGATATTTTATCCCGGTCATGTGGGTGTGTTGGGAAACGAACAGACAGATAGACTGGCTAGTTCTGCACCTCTTGGTAAATCGATGCATGGCAAGCCAGATGTTGTAAGAATCCTTTGATAGCGAGTAACAGTGCGGAGGCACAAATAGATCATTACGGTTTGAAGGGAATAGTTCTTCGAGCAGTGACCAGGGGATCTGCCGACGCTCAGCACTCAGGGGAAATGCAAGACGGATGCAGTGTCGGATCTGCCCCGTCCCATGTCTGACACCACCATAGTTACAATTTTACACGGTAACATTTCCATAATGTGATGCACACTCGGACACCTGTTATCATTGTTGACCATGTAAACAAGGCGACAATGAACATACTGTCGCAGGTTTGTTAGATTTATGCCCAATCCTTAACCCTTTAAAAATAACGTTTTTTTTCGTTCGTTCGTTTAATCGCTAGCTTGTCCGTCCTGTTTAGCCCTCTTGTCTGGTATCACCCATTTGGTAAATTAAGGTACCCTTTTCTTTCACGTGTTCAGGCATATTGGGTGTATAGTCCTAGACCTGTGTTTTATAGACCAATCGGAACTCGATGGGTAAAATAGTTAACATCACGCCGGCCGCCTTTTTTTTCTCCAAGACTTTACATTGTACCCGTTTATGGCTGGGTCCACATGGGAGCCAATTTCATTTTTGGAAAAGAGTCCGGCTCTGTTTGGATTTGAACCCACAGTCGTCGTATCCTCAGGCGAGCGTCTAGCCGCAACACCCTCACATTTTGACTCATTGTTATTGCAGCCTGGCCAGTATTACGATTTCTCAGTCATCGTTCAATTCTTTTAGTTTTCCTGTCTCTCTTACGTCACTTCAGTACACCAGTCTGGTTCATTTTTCAGCCCCTTCTCACAATACATGTGTAGTATGTCCTCTAACTAACTCCTACTTGTTTCTTCTACCTCGGTGAACGCCGATCCATACCCGCGACTTTATTTTATATCATATAAGAAGTACGATTTATAAATGTAAAGTGACTAAGCACGATAATGTATCAAATTTTATAAGAAAGCGCCGCTGGAATTATACTGGCCATGCACTCAGAATGTATAAGACAAGAACTCGCCCGTCAAGCTCTCATGTGGACACCGGAAGGGAAAAGACAACTGGGAAAATCCAAAGAGACCCTGCGTAGAACCACGACCGGCTCCAGCTGGAGCCGGTCTTGGTAGAACCATCATCAGGGAAGGCTCTTCCATGGGCCTAACAAACATCCAATGCCTAAAACAGGTGGCAACGAAACGCCAGACACGGAGAGCTATGACCCCTGCCCTATGCTCAAGAGGAAATACTAACTAATACTGAATGTCTTCACACAGAAAGAAAGAAATCTACGTTAGAAAATTAAAGTGGGGAGGGGGGGGGGGGTGGTGTCATTAATGACACAGCGTAACGATCAGTAACACGTATGTCACGTCACTTTGGATCATATTTATCTTCACTGATTGCCGGGTCGCAGTTACCTGCGACTGTGCTCTAATTTGTTAAAACTGTCACCGCTGAAGCATCATTTCAACGTTTATATTACGTTGCCTTACCTCAGCTTTGGAGCCGCGGTGGAGCAGTCAGGTCAAGTGATCGAATCCCTCTGCGACTTACGACTGACTTCCGTTCTGACTGACTGGTCATAAGCCGATTTAATATTTTTCGACACTTATTTTTTTGTTGGTTCAAACAGGTTATACATATAGTACATATAACACACAGATTCAATATATGTGCGTATTATTATTGCACAGAATTTGAAAAAAATATATAATATGTACCCTGTTGTACTTACTTAAAGAACATTACAATCTGAAATCACTATTTTTATTTATTATGTTTCTTGGTCGTGAGTGCAGATGGTCGTAAGTGGCATAGGTCGCAAGTCGAGGATATATATCTAAAGCCTTTTCTGGACGTTGTTGTATTAACTGCAGCATCCATCGAATGCTGATTGGGCTATAAAAATATGGGACCAGCACCATATACCCAGATTGACCCAAGCCTTAAAAAAGGCGTCTGGGCTGCCCTCTAACAGGCATGTCGTAGGAGGCGACTATTTGGGAATATTTTCTTTGAAGTCGGAGTGCATCTACCTGAGAGACAAGGAACGAACAGTCTGCGTCCTGTAAGCCAGATCTTGAAAAAATAATGCGTCTGAAACAAGACTTAAATCTACAAGTGGGCAAACAATCAAGACTTTCCGCCCCGGTTTACGGGTGGAAGGAAGGTCAGACAGACAGGCGGGTTGGCGGCCGAACAGACAGACAGACAGACAGACAGACAGATAGATAGATAGATAGATAGATAGATAGATAGATAGATAGATAGATAGATAGATAGATAGATAGATAGATAGATAGATAGATAGATAGATAGATAGATAGATAGATAGATAGATAGATAGATAGATAGATAGATAGATAGATAGATAGATAGATGATGGATGGATGGACGGACGGACGGACGGACGGACGGACGGACGGACGACAGGACGGACGGACGGACGGACGGACGGACGACAGACAGACAGACAGACAGACAGACAGACAGACAGACAGACAGACAGACAGACAGACAGACAGACAGACAGACAGACAGACAGACAGACAGACAGACAGACAGACAGACAGACAGACAGACAGACAGACAGACAGACAGACAGACAGACAGACAGACAGACAGACAGACAGACAGACAGACAGACAGACAGAGATAGACAGATAGATAGACTAGACAGACAGATAGATAGATAGATAGATAGATAGATAGATAGATAGATAGATAGATAGATAGATAGATAGATAGATAGATAGATAGATAGGTAGGTAGGTAGGTAGGTAAGTAGACAGGCAGACAGATAAGTAGATGGATGGATGGGCGGGCGTGCAGGCAGACAGCCGGATGGATAGATGGGGCCAATGATAGGGAAACGAAAACTAGACAGGAGAGTAGGCATAGGTTTTTAAAATGTTTTGTTTACAAGAGATGCTGCAAGTAAGTGTTCGTACTTAAGCCTAATTAACTGTCGCTTCTGTTAGTTTCATTACGAAAGCTCAAGTGTAGCAGGTGGTGTGAGCATGTTTGAGCGGTCGCAAGGTTTACCTTGAATAAAGGGTGAAGGTAAACATACCAGACAAGGGGGAGAGAATGAGTAAACCGCCAAACCAAAGGCAACTTACGTCTGTAGACAAGGCATGCAGGTGTAGCTGTGGTTTTCGGTGGATTCTGGTGCTGCAGAGTTATTTTCTCCCCTTCTCGCCCAATTTTCCCGCCAGCTCATGGTCGGGAGCAGGGCTGCCGAAGTTGGTACTTCCATACAAATAATGTACCATTTGACGTAATTGGTCAAGTGCGCTTTTGGTTCATTTTTAAAGCCATCCAGACAACTGGTTCTCTTTCACGACTTTTGTCACAGTTGAACATTCCAGCGTGTTTGATGCTCAGGCTTTCCTGATTCAGTTTTATTTTGAAATATTCTGTTTTCAGAATGTAAACTGTCTTTTAGCATTAGCTCATACCTGCTGGGCTGAAAGTTCTCTCTCTGCTTAACAGTATTAAGAAGAAAAAATGCAACAACAAATGTATTAATGAGATCACAGTTATTGCTCTGTGACATTATTTGCATAGTGGAAGACGCAACGACAGCTTTGTAACTAACTGAAAGGGCAAGGGGTTGGGGTGGTACAACAGTGATGTAATGGACCAAAAAATGTTAATTATTTTTGTATCGTTTAATACTTTTTTTTCCCCTGTGTATTACTATCTTCAGCCGCCCTAGTGGGGGCCGCGGGAGAGCCGTGGCTAGACGCTTGTCTGCTGAGCGTGCGATCTCAGGTTTAAATTCGCAGCGGGGCTGACGACTTACGACTCGCAGGTCAACCCAGTACTGTATCATCTTTCTGCACATAACCTACTTATAAATGTTAATACAAGCAGACAGAACGAAATCAGACAGGAGGTAAAACTGGTGGCAGAAGAGCTTAACCCAGTGATTCCCAAACTATGCGCCCCGGAAAGCCGCGACCTCTTAACAAGGGCGCCGCGAAATATTGTAAAAGCTTCATAATTAATTGAACCAAGACATTAATAGGCATACTTTTACTAAGGTTAGGGCGCCGTGGAAACATTTTAAATGAAAAAAAAAAAAAAAAAAAAAAGGCGCCGCGACCAAGAAAAGTTTGGAAAACACTGGCTTAACCAATCTCTCAAACAAAGGGATACAGCCACTTGTGTAGCCAAACAGCTGTAGTAGCAGTTGCAACTAAGCTACGAGATGGATGTTTCACTTAAATGGATGTATCTGATCCTTTTTTTCTTCCTTTGTCAGCTTTGGGGTATGCTACCTGGTGCTTTGAACGGTGATATTTAAAAAAAGTCTCCATCTTGATGACACAGAAGCAAGATTAGTTCCAAGATGCCCCATACACCCTCCAGTGAAATTCTAAATGGGTCACCCATATCAGCAACAACATACTTATTATTAGTCATCTCCTGTGGCATGCAATTTTTCGTTGTTTTGAGGCCCCACCCTGGCTCCTGTCAGGGACCGCAATATAGCCCGGCTATAAATGTGGCCTAATGGCTGAACGCGGTTTTCGGGATCTCTCCACGGGTAATCCTCATCCACATGGTGGCACTTTGTGCCATTGGGTGTTTATCGCTTGTGTGATGTTCTTTCTAGTGGGATATACTTTACTACTACTACTAATATCGGCAACAACAGCCTGCCCTCCTTTCTGGTTACGGTATTGTTATCCAACACATCGGATATTCTCACATTTATGGACCAAATCTAATTAAGATTTTGAGCTGAAATGTGACACACGTTATTAGAATATTACGGAAGAAGATGGGGGAAAATAGGGTGCGAGAAACACTTGTTACATGTTACCTCTGTGTTACTGTTGTCTTCCCACCTAGACACGCCGGTGTAAAAGTTAATAAGCAAGCATACCGGCTGACAAATAGGGCCAGTAAGTAAAAAAAAGTGAAGGACCCTTTTCCACGCTATCACGCGTATAGGGCATAGAGGGCTAGACCTATATTTGTATAGACCAATCGGCACAAGATGGGTGATGTGGTCAGCATCACACCGGCCGAATAGGGCCAGTAACGTTGGAAAACAGTATGGGCATAACTGATATCATCAGTACCGTACAGACTAACTTGGTAGATAGTAACGAGTTTCTGACGCTAACCCGGCTCCGCGAGCTGGAAGTAAAGACTGGCGAAGCACGTCTTCGAGGTCAAGGCACTGTGAGCAGCTTCCTATGGAAACAATAAAGGCTCACGAGATGGCTGCTACATCGGAGAATTGTGCACGAGTGGTAATGTCCCGCGTGCAGTGACGTCGATATTGATAACATAAGTTAAAATTCACAAAACCTCGCCTCACTTCACTTCACTGTGACAAGAGAAATGATAAAGAAAGACACACCAAAGATGTGTACGAATGAGTTATGAGTTAGATTATCTTCACAGCACTCCGGACACATCCATAGGCGCTCATATTCCCTTCTGAAACGTATTCATCAGCTTCGTGCGGTTAATAGTACCAGTCCCATGCTGGTTAACAAGACTTCGTGTGCATCCGGTGGGCTTCTCATGCTTGACTGTGCCGATCTTTACTCCCAGTTCGCGTATTCTTAGCAGTGATGTGGACACGTTGCTTCCAAAATCCTCAGAACGTCCTATCTCTCTAAGGGCAATGACAATGTCTGCGTGATACATGGACCGACCATCTTCAATTAGTGCAGCACCTGCCAATCTATCAGCTCTCTCATTACCAATAACACCTGCATTCCCTGGGACGAATATAAACAAAAACTGCACACACAGGAAAATGTTGTAACGACTCAAGCCACTGTTTGCGTAACCAGCCTGCCTCGACCCGCCGGATCGTCATGCTGCTGGTGGTCATGGAGAAGGCACCGCTGGCTTCCTGCACTGTTCTAAACGGAAAGTGTAAAAATGATAACAGTGTGTCGCAGCTGCTTCGTTTTCTCCCTTTTTCTTCTTCTTCTCCTCCTCCTCCTGTCAGAAAAACTTATATCAGAAGACAGTGGCCTTGATAAAAGCTATGGTGCACTCCAAAATTATCTCCTCCCACACAGCCTGGTCTTGGCTGAGGTTGGAATAAGACAGATTGCTGCTCTAATATCGTTGCATAATTTTTTGTTGGATTACACGATAGCATCTTCGGATGCCAAGTTGCTGGGACCTATCTCCGGTGTGGGAAGTAAAGCCTGTTATGTCTGTTGCCTGCTGATCAGCAGATAAACCCCGTCAACTCCCTTGTGACGGTATGCACGACCTCGACCAGAAGTCTGCATCGATCTGATCAGGTAGCTAGATATAATCGATCTATCATACATGCATTATGTTGACGTTTTGCGCATTATATTTGACTGCCTGCACTTCGTGTTGCACGAGTTTTTTTTAATTACCAGATCGTTAAAGAAGAAATGGTTTGTGTTGTGTCAGATGAGAAAGTTTACTTGTGATCATACAGTGCACCAGCAGTTGTATTAATACATTTCTTACCTATGGGAAAGTTAGTCGACTCTTACGACATGCTTTTGGGTAGGCAATGGGTCTATTCTTTTGTTCCCCACACTGCTGGGCCGCGGGTATTTGTAAATGAATTATTGTATCTGTCGGAAAGTCAACGTTTTATAACACAGTTGATGCTTTTTTTAAAAATGCATTACTGTAGCATTTACATATATACATTAATCTGCGATTATAAATACATTACTTCAGCGATCTGTTGTGGTTCTTGTCTTTTCCTATACTCAGTCTTGTCTCTAGTCCTTCTATGGCGATTCTAATTTGCGTTCTGTAAATATCCTAACTCTGTGGCTAAGTCGATGCGAACGCTTCATAATGTCGGGTTCGATCCCAGCTGCGGGCCATGCGCCTTGCGTTTGTTTCGACAGTGGTATCAAAAAAGCCGACCGCCGTAAATTTGCCTAGAAAAACCACACAAGAGCCCGGGGGAGGTTGGGGTTGGTTCTGCAACGTCCTGTAAAGAATACGCAACTAACCTTATATATCCTAACACTATTTTCTGCATGACTATTCTGTTGTTGTTGATAATCTTTACCCCCCCCCCCCCCTCTCTCTCTCAACCTCTCTCGTTTCCAAGCTAGTAGTGGTACTGTCAGTAGCAGCAGTAGAAGTATTAGTAGACTTGGTAGTAGGCTATCCTGCACAGATTTCTTCTGCAGACGGAAAAGAAAGATAGGGAAGAGAGGGAACAGATAAGACAGAGTTTATATGATATCCAGATGGCTGAAATGGAGGAAGTCGATGATACAGTATACATCTCAACGGACTGCATCAGAGCAACACTGAAGACCTGTCCGGACACAGCTCCAGGGCCTGATGGCATTAGATACAGCCATTTCAAAAGCCTCGAGGCAACAGATATTGATGAACTATCCACGATTTTTAACAACACCATGAAAACTGGCACTATTCCTGATGACTGGCTCCACAGCTACCTCAGACCGGTTCCTAAGCCAGGAAAAGACCACACGAGAATAAATGGCTACAGAATCATCACACTCCAGAACACTGTAGGAAAACTCATGGAAAAAATCGTTGCCAGAACGTTAACCCAAATATTGGAGTCGGGTGGCCTATTCCCCGCTACACTAGGTGGCTACCGACCAGGAAGAGATACATGGTGCAATGCTGCAGTATTTGCCTACGACACATACGAAAGTTTCCAGGAGGGAATAGAAACGGCTGCAGCCGCCATTGACTTAGAAGATGCGTACAACAGAGTCCCATACAACATGCTCATCAGACTGCTGTTGGATATGCAGATAGAAACAAATTTGGTCAACTGGATCGCAGCAGCGCTATTTGAAAGAACAGTGTCGCTTCGATGTGGTGAATGGGCATCCGAACCTCAACGCGTCCTAATGGGTCTGCCCCAGGGATCACCATTTGTCGCCTGTGCTCTTCATGTGTAAACACAGCAGGAGTCACTAGTGCACAACGTGTAGGTCTAGGCAGAACAATGTCGTATGCAGATGATATCCTTGTTTACCGTCGAGGTAAAAACAGGCAGGAAATTACAACCACATTACAACACGAACTAGACAGACTTAGTGAGTGGTGCCAGGAATCAAGAGCTCATGTGAACCCGTCCAAAGCCTCCTTAACATGGTTCTCTCTGAATACCCACATCGTGAGTACACCAACGCCAGTCGTAAGCATCTGTGGTGTGGACATCGAGAGAACGGACACCATGAAATACCTGGGCATGACATTTGACAGATGCTTGTCATACAAATGCCACGTAGACAACGTCATACTTAGAGCCAGGAAAGGTTTGACAGCACTCAAGGTGCTAGCAGCAGCTGATATTGAACAACGTCTACTTTTCCTGCTCTATCAAGGGCTTGTGCTTAGCGTCATTGACTATGGTCTCGGCCTCCTCACTGTCAGCAAAACCCAGCTAGAAAGACTGGACCGAGTACAGAATGAGGCCATGAGACTCATACTCGGCTGCACAAAAGACACCTCCTGCAACGCCATGCGTTTATATCCTGGTCTGCCGACTATGACAAGCAGATACAAAGTGGCACAGGTCAAGGCTTACATGAGGGTATCGGCAGATGTTAACCACCCATTACACAAGCTATTCACGACACAAAAGGAACGCGTCTCAAAAGGGGGCCGCTCTTGGATGCAAAGGCTGAGGACTTAATCCAGCGTGACCTAGACGTGATCAGCCACGGAAAAGAATGGACGAATACACCAGTAGACATGCATGGCATCTCTAAGGTTGTGATCACACTCGGAAGGTACTGCAGGGATCAAATTCCTGCGGCGGTAGACACAGAAGTAAGGGAACTGATAGATCAGCATTCAGACCCAGAAGATACCATCATCTACACAGATGGATCCGTGAAGCGCGGATCAAGGGTCAGCATGGGCATACACAGCGCAAAGAAGGGGAAAACAATACATGAGGACAGCGGTGCTTACCAGACAACCACGTCAAGCATGACAATGGAAATAGCCGCTGCTTCTAGAGCTTTAGCATGGGTATCCGAGCAAACTGCCACACAGGTAGTAATTGTCTCAGACTCAATGAATATGCTTCAGAAGATAGCAACAGGCAGTATGCCGCTCTGAATGGATAGAAAGCATCAGGAAATCGTACTTAACCTCCGTTACCTGGATCTACACACCGGGTCATGCGGGCGTGAAGGGAAATGAGCGAGCAGACCGACAACTGGCAAGCACTGCACTAATGATTGCAGGAAAAAGTATGGACAGAGCAGACATAGTCAACGCTGTACGAACGGGCTAGTGGAGAATGAGGATCCCTGACACTAACACGATTGCGTGACATGGGAGTTTAAGCATGGTGATGCCACGTCTTTGTCGTCTTCGAGGCCGAGAAAGGAGACAAATATAACCAGCTTCTCATGGGGACAATTAGTAGAAGTACTTTAGAGTGGCTGCTGCTTCGGAGAACTGAGCACGCATGGGTATGCCCAATGTGCAGTGACATTAATTGTGATAACAGAAACATAAAATAACATCTTAGTAGGGAGTCGGCAACACGATACCCAAGTTCAAGGTGTCTCCTTCGTGCCAAAGAACTGCATGGCTGTTGGGTGAACAGTCGTTAACGATGGCAGGCAGGTCGTTGTAGGGGCGACGCCTGCTGGTGGATGTAATGTCCTAAGTCCCTTCCCCAGCTAATAATGAGGGTACTGCTGGGGTGACCGTTTATTAACCCTCATATAATTCTTCCTGTCAAAATGGACGCTAGGTACGGCCACCTTTTTTTTTTTTTTTTTTTTAAGCCGTGGCAAATATTTTTCCAGACGGTGGCCGTTACATTTTTGCTCCATGTGTAGACTGGAAGGATGTAGTTTCGTCGCCCAGCTTCTGAGTTGAGTGCATGGCGTGACACTGTGAGCTGCGTTTGTTTTTCGTTGGCACAGGAGCGGAGCATATGTGGGATGACCCGTTTGCTATGAAGCTGAAACTAGGATTACCAGATTACCAGATTACCAGTAGTAACAACAGCAGCAATATTAGCAGTGGCAGTATTAGCACGAGGAGCAGCAGTGGTGAGTGTGGTTATATTAATACAAGTGCAATAAGAGGAGTAGGAGTACAATATTATTGTTACTAGAAGTAGTATCAGCAGCTGTTGCTGCAGTATCAGTAGCTGTTGCCGTAATATCAGTAGCTGTTGCTGCAGTAACAGTATCAGTAACATAAACTCGAAGCGGAATTTTAATAATAGCAATACCAGGTAAATGCACAGGCATGCAGTAAAATAACCCCGAGTACAAGATAACAGACACTGTGCGAGGTATAGTTCTGATAGTCTGGTAGTCTTAATTTCAGCTTCATAGCAAACGGGTCACCCCATCTTTGCTCCGCTCTTGTTTCCTTGTGGAAAGTTTGACAGACTGCTGTCTCAGCATGTCTAGCATACACACGAATTAAAGCATACTGTAGCCATCCAAAGTGCTAACACAAACAGTCCGACATTAGAAATGTAGTTCATCATTGATGGTAGCAGAAGTCACCAACAGATCAGCAGTTGCACACGCGATCAATTTTAATCACATACGGGCACCATCAACATTGCGACAACAGTCATCGCGCCATTTTCTGAATCTATAATTCACACCACCACGTTGATCACAGTCGAAAACACATTCCAAATAAAATCCGCAGCTCACAGTGTCACGCCATGTATTCAACTCAGAAGTTGGGCTACGAAACTATATTCAGTCTACAAATGAAGCAAAAATGCATCGGCTACCGTCTGGCAGAAGCAATAAATTTGCCTCGACTCCAAACAGTGCCCCTGTCTAGCGTCCATTTTGACCGGAAGTCAATCACATTAAAGTTCCTGAGGTACAGTTACTGATGACCAGGGGTGTGGTTCCCCCCCCCCCCCCCCACTGCTCAGCATGTTCATGGCTGTTGCTGCAGAGTCACTTTAATGTTCACACCTTTACCCACAGTAATGTTGTATCAACTTGCGCATGAACGGCACACCGACTCCCAGTCCTAGCCACTGTGCAGTTAACGGGTGATACATACACAGGCACACAGATGGGCCTGTAGTCTTTGGTTGCGGCTGGGCGGTTATCACAGGTGGCCCCACGTGTAACCCGAAACGTCTTTATTGAGATTTTGATATCTTCATTGGAGCTTATGTAGTGTGCTTGCTGGCTGGATACGCTGGCCAGTGAACCTGACTATAATGTGTTTGTGTATGTGTGTGTAGGTGTGACAGAGAGAGAGAGAGAGAGAGAGAGAGAGAGAGAGAGAGAGAGAGAGAGAGACTGTTGTACACTCTAGCTAGTGCAGGGCTGTTCGACTTAGTTTACTCGGGGGGGGGGGGGGGGGGGGGGGGGGGGCAAAATGTTGAATGCGAGAATCCTCCCGGACCAGAGGCCCACCTCCAGCGTAGTAAGATTATTTTTACAGTACAACTGGAAACGACCTGCGGGCCACTTGCCAGGCCATTGCGAGCCAGCTCTGGCCCAAAGGCCACCAGTTGAATAGCGCCACTGCAGTGTGTGTGTGGCTGTTACAGACTGGTTTATGTGTGATTGTAACAGGCTCTGGTGTGTGTGTGTGTGCGCGCGCAAGCGCGCGTGACTGTTACAGACTGGTGTGTGTGTGTGATACTTACAGGCTCTGGTGTGTGAATGTCACTGTTACAGGCTCTGGTGTTTGTGTGTGTGTGAGACTGTTACATACTGGTGTGTGTGTGTGTGTGTGTGTGTGTGTCAGACTTACAGGCTCTGTTATGTGTGTAAGACTTACAGGATCTGGTGTGTGTGTGTGAGAGAGGGAGAGAGAGAGAGAGAGAGAGAGAGAGAGAGAGAGAGAGAGAGAGAGAGTTACAGGCTCTGCTGTGTGTGTGACTGGTACAAGCTCTGTTGTGTGTTACAAGCTCTATTGTGTATGAGACTGTTACAGGCTCTGGTGTGTGTATGTGTGTGTGTATGTGACTGTTACAGTCTTGGTTTTGTGTGCGAGACTGTTACACCCTCTGATGGGTGAGTGTGTTACAAATTGTAGCGTGGGTGTGTTATTGTTAGAAATTCTAGTGTGTGCATGTATGATTAATAAATATATTATGGTGTGTTTGTATGTTACTTTTACAGATCGTTGTGTTTGTTACTTTTACAGACTTCTATGTGTGTTTGTAAGTTAGACTGTTTTAGACTTTTGTTTGCGTGCCTATTTCAAGCGACAGCCAGAATGCTAATACACTTCTTATCTACGGGAGTCTCGCACACAAAGCAGCCATTATGTAAACACAATGCCCGTCTGATTACGTTAGCCTTCCACAGATGCTTAGCCGGAAATGAGAACAGTATGTGCATATATGAATGCGCCACTCGAAACAACATGTAAACACGCCATCTGCGGAATCTTGATGATCGTGCACTTTCTGATGACCTAGCCCCTCTAGGAGAGAGGCAGGCTTGGTAAAAGCCGACGGCGAGGTTACTCCAACTTGCTTTTTCCATTGTTTCCATGTGTAACTAATCTGGGGTGTGTTGTGTGCTGAGAGAGAGAGAGAGAGAGAGAGAGAGAGAGAGAGAGAGAGAGAGAGAGAGAGAGAGAGAGAGAGAGAGAGAGAGAAGGTAGATAGATAGATATATATATAGATAGATAGATAGATAGATAGATAGATAGATAGATAGATAGATAGATAGATAGATAGATAGATAGATAGATAGATAGATAGATAGATAGATAGATAGATAGATAGATAGATAGATAGATAGATAGATAGATAGATAGATAGATAGATAGATAGATAGATAGATAGATAGATAGATAGATAGAGAGAGAGAGAGAGAGAGAGAGAGAGAGAGAGAGAGAGAGAGAGAGAGTGGGAGGGGCAAGAGAGACTGACTCACGGGCTTGGAATGAAATGAGCAGTAATTGATTCTTGTAGTCTCAGAATATTTTATATTATTGTGAAGTAGTCAAGCCGTTTTCTTTGCTGTCTGGACAATCTGGGTTCTGTTTCGAATTACGTCCTTTGTTTTACAAGTACATACATGGGTACCTTAGGTCACGAACTTAATTCGTCCTTTAATCCCGTTCGTGAACCGAAGCAATTTTTCCCAGTGAAATTAACTCAGATCCAATTATTTCGTTCACCCGCCCCAAAAGCAAATCGTGTTTGGCACTCTTCCGTGTTTTTTTTTTAAATTACTTTGTTATGGATTTATGTGTGGCAAAAATATATTGTGGTGTATAACATTTACATTATAACAGTACATTTGTGGTTGATAGTTGCTTGCAAAGATGTATGGTAGAGGACAAGAATTGCTTGAGGTTCCGTAAAACCAGCACAGAGAAGGCTGGCGCCCTAGGGAAGCGTCTGTCCCATCATCATATTTATCCCGTACCACTACTTGTCGTTAGGTCACCAGTTTCTGTTGACTGATCAGCCCTCTCCACCTTTAGTGGTCAGTTGCGATGGACTTCTGGTTGCATGCCTAAGGCCTGCCAGTTAGTGAGGTTCTGTAACCAGGTCTTTCTTGGTCTGCTTCTTCTCCTCTTTCCCTTTTCTACTGCTGAGCCCTGCAGTATTGTTTTTGAGAGGCCGTTAGATCTTATTACATGTCCATACCATTGCATTTTTTGCCTTTTAACTGTAGTTAAAAGAGGTTCATAGTTGCCAATGTGCTGTATCATTTAAGGCGAACCTCTTTATCTGTAAAGGTAATGTGGTCTTTGTATGATATGCCAAGAATGTTTCTGAAACATCGCATTTGTAATGCTTGTATCTTTCTTCCAGGTTAGGTTCCACGTTTCACAGCTATATATAAATGTACTAATTGCTAGTGCTTTGAGTAAACGAATCTTAGTTTTGCATGAAATTTATTTGGATGTGTTTTTGGGACTGAAATCAGTCCCATTCCATAATAATGTCGGGCATCTATGTAGGTATTTCTGGTGGGGGTTTTCCCCTCTCTGCTGGTCAGTCTTGTTGGGGTGATGCTTCTCAATGAAAACCTGCACATCACTCCGCTTGCTACACATTTCTTTGATCTCAGCACTTACAACATACACCACCCCATCCTCTTCTTCCTCCGAGTGCTCCTGCTGCAAAATTATCGTCTGTTCACGTTGCAACTGAACCATTTCTGTCGTGAATTGTTCTCTGTGATCCTCCACCAGCTCCACCACAACCTCCTCGTTGACCTGCAAGACCAATCTCTTGTCAATAGTCACAGTCTCGTTCACTAGAGTTACGTCTGTCTCCTCCAAATCTCTTTCACGCACACAACCTGACCAGAGTCTCCTGTTTGCGAGATAAAAACATGGATCTGAAACCATGTTTGTGCCTTCACACACCTAAACAGAACGCTTAAGTCACCGACGCAGACACTCTTTAACACTTCTGATACACTGGATTGCCTGTTGAAACTTCTCGTATGTTCAGATAAACTTAATGCAAGGTAAAATACACTGTGTTTGTGCACACGGACAGAAGCTGATCGTGCGCGACGAGTTGCATGGTATTGAAAGAGTTAATTTCGTAAGTGTTGGTTATGAGAAGAAGTAAGTTTACCCAGTGATGTAGTCGGGTTAGGGCGACGCCTAAATGCGTGCATGCATGCGTACGTACTCGTGTGTACATCAGGGCGCGGCGATTGTCTTTTTGTGTATGTGTGTAAATATAACCCTGTGGGAGGTGACCCATATTCGGCTGGGAGCTGGGGTTGAATATTGAAAATGTGATGCCACTTACACCAAGAGCCAGCACTGAAGTGCCTAGATCTAGCTTGTAAGTGGCTAGATCTAGTTTGTAAGTGGCTAGATCTAGCTTATAAGTGCACATGTCTAGCCCAGAGGTTACCATAGCTAGCTCATTAATGTCGTTTTCTTCGTTCTGAGCTTCTATTCTTTGACCATCATCTGGCACTGAAACTTGACATCTGCACATAGACAAACCAGTCAGCAGATCACACAGAGACTAGCTGGAATGAGGACAGAAGTGCGAATGTTTCTTCCAGTTTTTAGGTTTCATTATCAACAGACTGCGACCCAGTGCTCAGAGGTAATTAAATCAAGAGGAACATACAGCTTTACTGTGGATGCTTCTCATTTGTGTTGCACAGAAGGTCAGTCATAGAAAGAGACGAGCTTCCTTTGAAAGAAGGATTGGATAACATTCTGTGCTGTCTTTACAAACTGGAGCACAACACTCCAGAAAAAAAACAGGTAAAGGACCCTTTTCCATCCCACGCCTTTAGGCGTATAGGGCATATAGGGCTAGACTTATATTTTTACAGACCAATCGGCACAAGATGGGTGATGTGGTCAGCAGCACGCCGGCCGCCTTTACTTCCCGGGACTGCACCCGGTACTCACTCATAGCTGGGTCGACCTGGGTGCCAAGGTCTTTTTGAAAATAGTCTGGCTCCGCCAGCGAGCGAACCTACGACCTTCCGATCCGCGGCGAGCGTCTAGCCGCTCGGCCACGGCGGCTCCCACAACACTCGAGCAGGGAGAAATAATGAAAGAAATGAAGTTCTCTAAACATCTTCCAGTGAAGCTTGTTTAGAATAGGGTAAAATAACACTGGTGAAATAACATCGGCAGAGAAAAACTTGTTCTTCTCTTCTCCGTCATACCGTTTAGCGGCTGTGTATTCCGGAGGAAAGTTGTGGTTGTTCATCCACTCCTGGACACTGGTCTTGGCCAAGAACTGGAGTTTTGCATGCATATCCGTTTTACAGTTCTGATTTATTTGTGTGCATGTGTTGATTCCTTGTCTCTCATGCAGGCAAACTCTGACCTCGAAATAACCCCCCCCCCCCATTTCCCCACACACACACGCAATTAATCGCTTCATACGACATGATTGTTAGAGGGATGGTGGGTCTATTCTTTGTTGTCCAAAATGAAACTCCAGAACCCACACGTGGAAGAAATAAACATCTAAATAGATATACCCTGTTTGTAACACAGCTTGTGCCGCATGCATTGCGCTAATGGATCAGGTTTTGACAAGTGTAATTATCTGTTGGCAGACTTCGTTTATCTTATTATTTATGTAGATTTATTGATGAGTGTGTAAGTATGTAAACTCTAAATCATATGGCGCCGTCAAGATCTTGTAACGGCGAATTCGTTCTGGTCTTCAACATCCCACACAGCCTATATGAATTCACCCATGTGATGAGTCATATCTGAGGCGTCGCCAGGGTTGCAGTGACTCTGTCTAGTGCGATAACTCGTGGTATACTTGTTCAACTGTAAGATTACCGTTACTTGACCTCTCCCCACCCCCCTAAGTTTTTTTCATACACACACTTATACATTTCCTTCTTTTCAGTAAGGCTTAACTCATACATAAAGTCTTATAAATAGATTACTTCTGGTCGTTGTTTAAGCATAATGGAAGACAAAGCAAACACCTAAACTTCTGCACGTCCCTAAACCTAAACAAGTTTAGTGAACTCCGCCGCTCATGTGTGGCACCAACTTCCACAGCTAGTCACAGATATAACAGCCTCGTACTTACAATCTGAAACTGTTTGTGTATTATCTAAGTTACTGAAAATTTAATGTTTTAAGCTGCTGTTAACTCCGGCGGAAGGTTATGGTTGTTCATCCGCTTCTGGACTCTAGTCCTATTCCAGAAACTTGAGTGTTGCATGCACATTCGTTTCACAGATCTGACTCATTTTCATGCAGACTGTTGGTCCCTTGCCTCTCAGGCATACTTCGAAGTAAGCTGCCAATTAGTCGACATGCTTTTAGGTAGGCAGTGGGTCTTTTCTTGTTTTCTTCACAATAGGGCCCCGGAACACACACAGGGAACTTTGGACTTGAGAGTTAAACTAAATCTTCCAACAACCAGTCGACTAACCGTAGGATCACATGGAGCCATCACATCTCTCTGCTGACGCATGGTAAGGTCACATGGAACCATCACATCCCTCTGCTGACTCATGGTAGGGTCACATGGAACCATCACATCTCTCTGCTGACGCATGGTAGAGTCACATGGAACCATCACATCTCTTTGCTGACGCATGGTAGGGTCGCATGGAGCCATCACATCCCTCTGCTGACGCATGGTAGGGTCACATGGAACCATCACATCCCTCTGCTGACGCATGGTAGGGTCACATGGAACCATCACATCCCTCTGCTGACTCATGGTAGGGTCACATGGAACCATCACATCCCTCTGCAGAGGCACGGTAGGGTCACATGGAACCATCACATCCCTCTGCTGACGCATGGTAGGGTCACATGGAACCATCACATTCCTCCGCTGACGCTCCTGAGTCATACGTTTATGTGGGCTAGGGTATTAGAAATACGTAATATTACACATATTACAGTAGCTCCGGTTTCACTCAGTATTCCAGGCAGGATGTATATAGCATGTACGCGACTGTTGTATGGATTTTAGGTTTAACTAATTCAGATTAAGGAAAGGCAAGATTTGTAAATACTTGAAGATAAGCGAGATGAGTAGGGATCGTTCAGCTGAATATGCACTTGTGGGGAGACACACGGGACAGCAGTGTCCGCTTTATTGGCTCAGATCCACATATCGCGGTAAAAACAGTAAGAGACTATATGGGAGGTCAACTTCCAGGCCTGTTTAAATGAACTCTTTCAGGCCCAAATAGTTGTTGCAATCTTTTCTAGTCTAAGAAGCTTGTTTGCATTAGCGAAAAGATCTCTTCAGTCTTGGTGAGTTAACTCAACTATAAAACAGAATGAATGAATGAAGTTCACCCCCCCCCCCCCCCCACCAGGACCTCACAACGAGCGATAAACATCCGTTGACACAAAGTGTCACAATTCGGGTGAAAATCACCTGGACATCGTCCCAGAAATCCCGTTGAACTATTGGGTTATATTAAGACCCCCGAATTGGGGCTTTAAATTAAGGAACAATTGCGTACAGTATTGGGTCGGCCACAGATAATAGTACTAAGTGATAGACAGCCCTGAAATGGCAATTAGGTTGTAGTTTAAATTCATTAAGGTGGTAGAAAAATGGACTATAAAAAATAGTTTAATTTATATAACATGCAGTATTATAGGAATCCATCAGCCTATGGTGCAATTTGGTTGATACTGAGTGGTGTTAAAACACAGACAGTAAGGAAAAGAAAAAGTTCTTTATTCACTGTTCACTGCTGCCTTATCTTGCGAAACCTTATCTCTTATGGTATATAGTCAGAAATCCGCCTTGTGAATGGTAACGTTTCATATTTTATACAGTCATTGTAGGTCATTTTGTTTGCAAGGCTCGCTAGCCAGCCGATCTAGTTACAGGATAACATCGGAGTAGGGTGAACCGAACTGGCAGTAGTAAACTTTTTGGCTTTTGTAATTGAGTTATATCTGCACGTTTCTCTTTGTCACTGTTGACATTTGATACGAGAACCCGCCAGGCTTTTCTTTCCGGCGGTGACGTTGGGAACTAACTATCTTTGGGGCCAAGAAGACGAGTCTTGTGTTTAGTAAGGCAGTGTGACAACCAATCCCGTTCAGGATTACGATATAGTGAATTGTTCTTACATGTGTTAGAAATGCGGACTTTATAACGACAGACAGCTGCCGATTTGAACTAGACGTAAGCGTGACACTGAGTCCCCTTTCTCTGCCCTTTTGCCTGTTTGAAATTTAATTTCTGCCACTCAGTGGTAGTAGATTTGTATAGTAGATTACCGCGTTGTTGTGGTCTCGTTTTTTTTGGTTATCTGTCTAGGGTTGCTTTCTAAACAGCGCCTGACAGTCGTGTCTACGCAGGGCTGTTTCTGGAGTTGTATGTGACAGGTTGCACGTAAATGTTTATAATGGTGTGCGAAATCTTCTCTCACTTCCTTCCTCACAAACACAGACTCACACACATAATGTGCAACTGAGTATTGAAAGCGTGGCAGGTGTGGGTTAACCAAGAACGTAAGGTACGTTGCTTGGTACTCGTTGAGTTAAATGAGATAGCGCTGCGACTATTATACCTGCCCCTTGAAACAGCACATAGGCTCCTAGCACGACCACATCCTTGACCCGATCTTTTGCGCATTTATTATGTTCAAACAACAACAACAAACTGACGACATGTGTTTATGATTCTTGACTTGTATGTTTGTTAACGAAAATCCGTGTTCCTTTTTTGATGCGTATTTAGCATATGTTGATAAGTTTAGATTTAAACCAGTGGCTCTCAACCTTCCTAATTCCGCGACCCTTTAATACAGTTCATGTAGTTACCCGTATTGCTGTGACCCCCAACTATTTTTGTTTTCTTCTAGTATCCAGAAGAGTTGTGAACCGTTAGGCTCGGTATTATGGATATCACAACCCTTCGGCCTTGATTCCATGATAAATACCGTAAATCTGGGAGAAATGTGGGTTTTCTGCCTACCCCCGGGCGTGAACCCGGACCACAAGGAGGTCGTCAACCGGTCACCGCGCAGTCCGGTTCAGCCAACTACGCTAGCGAACCGGGCACCCCAACTATTCAATAATTTTTTTTTTTTTTTGGGTACTACTTATGCCTTTAATAATTACGTGTTTTACGATAGTCTAAGGCGGCCCCTGTGAAAGGGTCGCCACCCACAGGCTGAGAACCGCTGATTTAGACAGTCATTGCGTACCAGTTGGGTGACGTCACCATCACGCTTACCACGTTTGCATGCTAGAACATTCATCACAGGTACTTATTTTAGCGTATGTCAGCCTGGCAGACTAGTCAGTGTTTTACAATTTTAAATGTGTCTCGATGGAGATTTGAACTTGTGACCACGGCACAGGCTGGCAAGCGAGCTAACACTGCGCTACCACGGCTTTTCCGCGCGTGTATGTGTGTAGTGCGCGCGCACAGTTTAAAAAAAACACAGTTCAGTTTTGCTATTCACCATTCAGAAGAACGGCCCATAATCCTGGACAGATGAATGTATTATCATCGTCAGTATATAATTTCATTTCCCGCCAATAAGGAAATAAAAACAGCAGCACGTGGTCGTGCATACAAGAAATCTCGCATTGACATGCTGGCGTTAGTCGTAGACAAGTGCTTTGTTGTTGGCCCACTTTGTCAACAATGACAAAGTCTACGAGCCACCTCGGGTACAGGCGTACGTCTGTTTACGGCGCTCTTTTAACCTGTATAAAATTTAGGTTATCGTATTTTTAGAGCTATTTCACCAAGCGACGCTGCCGTCACAGGTGAACGATATTACACCACGTGGCTGGTTGTTGTTTTGTCTGTGTAACAGTAGACTTTTGTCGTCACCCTGATTGTTTTGTCTTATTCTGGGTAACTGACACGGAAAAAAGTCTCTGCTTGTTTTCATCCTTACCTCGTTATTTAAATCCCCCTCCCTCACCCCATTCTGCATTTTACCTCAGTAGAGCCGAAACGCATGTGTGTCCATGTTTACTTGCCTTGACACCTGCGGAGGTTAACCTTGACCCTTGGTCGGCAAACGTTTTGGTAAAAATGTATGCGATACCAGTGGATTACCTCACAAATCATGCACGTTGTACAGTTTTCAACACGCTGGTATGTGCATACTTTCATTTCCCTCCAAGAAGGAAGAAAGAAACATCTGCACGTGGTCGCGCATACTAGAAATTTCACATTGACAGCCTGGCGTTAATCTTAGACAAGTTCTTTGTTGTTGGCGCGCCGGATTATATGGTGGCAGGATTGTGGATTTTAACTAGCTTTTTTGCGTGTAAGACTCTTTATTGTATTAGGTTGCCTGTCGTCACGAAGTTTCTGAATTAATTTACCTTGCAAGATTTTATTCTGCTTCATAGAGAAATACAAAATGTTATGGTCGTTCTTTGTGTTTCACAGAAAGCAGATTTCTGTTCCTGCTATCAGATGTTTCTTGTTTTGTCCACTTAGGAAGATAGATGAAGCATGTGATGCCTACAACCAGGGCAAACGATACACATATACGCGCCACAGGCGCCGGACCCATCTGAAGATTCTGGTCCGTTGAGCTAGCGCCCATATTTTGTTTGGCGGGGGCCGGGCGGAATGGGCTCAGCTCCCCAGTAATTTTCTTGGGGAGACTGTGACCCCCTTTAACCGTGCATATACATTTTCTCCACAAGTATTTGTTTGTGCATTTCATATTATTTCAAGCATTGTATTCTCTCTCTCTCTCTCTCTCTCTCTCTCTCTCTCTCTCTCTCTCTCTCTCTCTCTCTCTTGCCATCCTCACTGTCAGCCATACTCAAATTAAAAGACTTGAGAAGGTGCAAAATGAAGCAATGCGCATTATTCTGAGGTGCACGGGAGACACCTTTTGTGTAGCAGTGGGGTACCTTCTTGACTTCCCGACCATGAACTACAGGATCAAGATCTGGAGGGCTCTCCATGTTTTCTTAAATTAAAGGGTGGTGTAGGGGTTGGAGCTGCAGGCGCTTGCCATTTTTGTTAGTTGCCTAGAAAATATATTATGGGTGTTTTTTTTTTGCGGCGCACCTGATATGCATTTCAACCCCATCGGCTTAACCTGCGTACACACAAGGCACATATATGTCAATGTTATTCATAAACAACTTAGATGACAAAGATAACATAGCTTTAATGTACATGCGACTGAACACTATTTATTTACAAACAGGAGTAAAAAAAATAGCATCTGTTGATTTGAAATTGTTATTCCCTGTCACTTTTGCTGATGTATGCTGGGAGAGTTTTAATAAACGCTGTCGGAATAAAGGTCGCTTTCCCAGGCCGGGGACATAAAGGTCGCATTTCCCAGGCTGGAGGATAAAAAGGTCGCTTTTCCCATGCCGTGTAGATATAAAATGTTACGATGGATCGTCAACAATTTTAGTAAAGATAAAGTAAATTTTTATAACTATCAGCAGCAGCGATAGCGTTATAGATGTTAATGTTATAATAGAGCATTTCTAAGAGAACCACACGCGCGCGCACACACACATACACAAAGATACGGATGGAATGCTAGAAAAGCTGAAACCAAATAATAAAAATAATAGTCCTAACTTCATTAAAATATCCAATGTCATGGAGGTTCGTGATCGCTAATGTTCGTTCTGGACTAACCCATAAACACACACGCGCGTGCGCGCGCGATCACACATATATACATACGTACGTACACACACACACATATCATCATCAGTTCTCGTTATGCCTAGTGGCACATGAGGCTTCAGAGAGGACTTTCCATGCTTTCCTGTCCTGTGCAATCTTCAGTGCAGTTTTCCATGTCAAAGATGCCGCACTCAGGTCACTTTCCATCGTTCGTCTCCATGTTGTTTTTTGGGCTCCCCTGTTTTCTCTTTCCCTCTGGTGTCCATGTGAGAGCTGTTTTGGCAGGTATATCAGAAGTCATTCTCATAACGTGGCCAAGCCATTTCCATCTTCTCTTGGTAATCATACTGTCTAAAGTTTCTTGGTTTGTGGCTTGAAGTAGTTTAGTGTTTGAGATTGTATCTCGCCAGAAAATTGTGATAATTCTACTACGTAGACATGTGTGGTGGAAGGTGGACAGCTTGTGTGCATCCTTTTTGGTCATTCTCCAGCGTTCTGCTCCATAAAGAACTGGCAAAATGCTGCGCTTGTAGAGTCGGAGTTTCGTTCCTCTTGCCTCATCCTATGTGTGTGTGTGTGTGTGTGTGTATATATATATATATATATACACACACACACGCACACACAAGTAAGAAAGCATTTATCCCAACACATTTTACATACAAACACGCGTACAGCTGGTTTGGTGCACAATAGTTAGGGTGACCGTAGACATGACCTATTTTAGATGTAGACTGAAGTGGCTGGTGCTATAGATCTCGTTTACAATCTAGGAATAATCTTGTGAGTAGAACACAAACGTATAGTTGTATCAGTAGGCCATTTTAGATTTCATAGTTTTAATTGTAATGGCTGAAATCAGTTGGTGAGAATTATTTAATAGGTTTTATTGTTAATTGTTTTTAAAGAGCATATGGCTTCTTTTATTTTATATTGGCATTTTTTGGGGAGGTTTTATACTATTGTTGAGTGAGTAATTAACTCCGGTGACCGGGAAGAAAAAGCAACGTAAGGGGGCGGGGCACATAATCGGAGAACGAGCCTCCCATTGGCTCGCCTGTAGACGACTTCGTCGCCGGTCGGGACATTTTTTTAGGTCTGCCTTCTTTGATCGCATCATGATAGCAGGTTAAACGTGGTCAAGCTTGTTTTTTTTTGTGTAAAGTGGAATGGACTCGAATCAACACTGCAGGGTCGTTTTCAGGGCTACTTGGTAGCGTGCAATGCTAGGCCATTTTATCTGGCACAAATAACCTAGTCACAATTATAACCTAAAGCTCCCCTTTTCGGGGATGCTAGTTGAACATGACAATTTGTTTCCCTCGCAAAGCAAGCCAAGCCCAAAGGTTCAGGGTGTCCTATTTTTAGCTCAAGATATTATGGTCAACCTAACAATAATATGAGTTAAGAACTGAAATCATAGCACACTGGACATTCCAGTTAGCGCAGAGTTCTCCAATTCCGATGGTACCAGTTACAATCTGATTGTGTGTCCGTCTCGCCATTTCCCCAAGTGTTGAGCGTCGGCCAGATAATGTATTAAAAAGTTAATTGCGTATCTTGTACAGGACGTTGCAGAACCAACCTCAGCATTTATTGGCTGTTGTGGTTCTTCTAGGCAAATATTACGTTCACTAGTTTGCCGTTGCTATCTGCTCTGGGTACCACTGTCGAAACCAGCGCAAGACAAATCGTCCGCAGCAGGAATCGAACTCGGCACTCCTGGCATTACAAAGCGCGTTCGCAACACCTAAGCCACAGACGCCTAAAAATAATATACTGTATCGCAGAAAATAAGCTCATTAAACAGATAACAAAATGTAAAGTTCTTGTGTAAATTAGCCTCAGATTTAAAAATGCAAGCATTCAGTGGTGGCGTTGCACTCTTAATTTCATGCATCTTGATTGTAACCGCGGGAAAGCTGTTTTAATGGAAAATACATTCTTTAATATAAAATCATCTTCATAACAAAATAAGCTCACTAAACAGAACACATGTATAGTTCTTGTGCTGTCAGATTCGTTATTGAAATGCAGAGGTTAATAGTTGGCGGTTCTTTCTGAATAACCGACCACAAATGACGTGACAGGAAGTCCAATATTTTAGAGGGTGGTAAGACCGGGTTTTCCAGCTTTCTGTGATTCTTCAAGGCATTGCCAAGGTTTTCGTCCGTTTCTTCCGGCGGCGTCTCTGCAGCGGCATGTGTTCAGTCTTCTCCATGCATTTTCTTGAATTAACACCAGTTGGCGCGTTCCAACATCTCTACTAACGTGTAAAATTGTCCTGATTGTCAATTCGTGAACTCAGCAGTATACACCTAGAGTTGCGTTACCTTTTATTCGTTGTTATCACCTGCCGGCATTATCGGTGTTCTGGATTTCACGTTGTGAGTACTTTTAACGACTCCACAACATCTAGAACTGGAGCTAACCCCAACCAACCTACGCCCCACGAGAGAGTACAGCCTAGGTCCCACTACTATATGCAGCTTAGATCCCACGACTGTTTGCAGCCTAAAATATATGCAATGTCCGTGTCGTTCTTTAAGTCCTAGAAGCTATATTTACCAATATTATAAACCAATACACTGAATCTAACGTGTACAGTTGTTTTGATTCGTGAACTCAGCAGTATACATCTAGAATGATTGACCGTTTTTAGGGCCACCCCTAAAATACCCCGGTTGACACTGCATCCTGCCGATTGCACATACAGTTTCACACAAACAAATTGCAAAACTGCGT
Organism: Candidula unifasciata; assembly: GCA_905116865.2. Taxonomy (NCBI): domain Eukaryota; kingdom Metazoa; phylum Mollusca; class Gastropoda; order Stylommatophora; family Geomitridae; genus Candidula; species Candidula unifasciata. Next base: position 484,942 of record CAJHNH020001435.1, on the reverse strand, counting down.
CCTTCTCCCCACCCCCCCCCTTTTTCCCCCTTAATAAAACACCACAAAAATTGCATCTTTCCGATTGTACATAAAGTTCACAACTCACAACAAAAATGCACAGCAAAAAAAAATGCACAGCACACAAAACTGAAACACACAGAACTGAAAATTGCACAGCACAAAACTGCACAGCCAATGAAATTCGAAAAATTACAAAACTATCCACCCCCTGAAAAATTGGACTGTCCCGTGACCTGTGGATTTCCCCTGTTTGTAGTCGGCTGTACAGAAAGTATCAAAGACCGCGCAACGTATGAAACGACGGCAGGAAAAACAACCCTATAGAAGAGAAGGCTAGCTTAAAATACAAGGCTGTAGACAGAGCACACACACAGACGATACCACCATCTGCCTCAATACTTCGTTTGAGGAACTGGGGGAGGATGCGGAGCAAAAAGCAGAACATGGCGATAACTTAGATTTACACTAACTGATGACAGTAAACCAATATCACGTCAACAAAGAACAGAGGGGACGTTGCTAAATTTATCAGTTTCCCCTGCGGTTGCCTACAATAAGACGTGTACATGTGTGGCTCATGCACCAATGGTGCCCTAGCCAAGTTTGTATAAAACCCACAGCTGGAGAATCTATAATTACATCACTGTTAGCTACTGAGGCACATTCTGTCTTCACACCTGAGATGAAGTAGAACGCGGGAAGAGAGGGAGAGAGCATTCATATGCAAATTCACGGAATCCCGTTCGCTTAGTTGGTGTGAGGGAATTTTCCTTGCACGTTGAATTATTCTTTAGGGGCAGAATGTATGCATGAATATAATGTACAAAGAGGTGCAGATTGTGTGCCTGGATAAAATGTAGAAAGAGGGGCAGATTGTGTGCCTGGATAAAATGTAGAAAGAGGGGCAGATTGTGTGCCTGGATAAAATGTAGAAAGAGGGGCAGATTGTGTGCCTGGATAAGATGTACAAAGAGGGGCAGATTGTATGCATGAATATAATGTACAAAGAGGGGCAGATTGTGTGCCTGGATAAAATGTAGAAAGAGGGGCAGATTGTGTGCCTGGATAAAATGTACAAAGAGGGGCAGATTGTATGCCTGGATAAAATGTAGAAAGAGGGGCAGATTGTGTGCCTGGATAAGATGTACAAAGAGGGGCAGATTGTATGCCTGGATAAAATGTACAAAGAGGGGCAGATTGTGTGCCTGGATAAAATGTACAAAGAGGGGCAGATTGTGTGCCTGGATAAAATGTAGAAAGAGGGGCAGATTGTGTGCCTGGATAAAATGTAGAAAGAGGGGCAGATTGTGTGCCTGGATAAGATGTACAAAGAGGGGCAGATTGTATGCATGAATATAATGTACAAAGAGGGGCAGATTGTGTGCCTGGATAAAATGTAGAAAGAGGGGCAGATTGTGTGCCTGGATAAAATGTACAAAGAGGGGCAGATTGTATGCCTGGATAAAATGTAGAAAGAGGGGCAGATTGTGTGCCTGGATAAGATGTACAAAGAGGGGCAGATTGTATGCATGAATATAATGTACAAAGAGGGGCAGATTGTGTGCCTGGATAAAATGTAGAAAGAGGGGCAGATTGTATGCCTGGATAAAATGTACAAAGAGGGGCAGATTGTATGCCTGGATAAAATGTAGAAAGAGGGGCAGATTGTATGCCTGGATAAGATGTACAAAGAGGGGCAGATTGTATGCCTGGATAAGATGTACAAAGAGGGGCAGATTGTATGCCTGGATAAGATGTACAAAGAGGGGCAGATTGTATGCCTGGATAAGATGTACAAAGAGGGGCAGATTGTATGCCTGGATAAAATGTACAAAGAGGGGCAGATTGTGTGCCTGGATAAGATGTACAAAGAGGGGCAGATTGTATGCCTGGATAAAATGTAGAAAGAGGGGCAGATTGTATGCCTGGATAAAATGTACAAAGAGGGGCAGATTGTCTGCCTGGATAAAATGTACAAAGAGGGGCAGATTGTATGCCTGGATAAAATGTACAAAGAGGGGCAGATTGTATGCCTGGATAAAGTGTAGAAAGAGGGGCAAATTGTATGCCTGGATAAAATGTACAAAGAGGGGCAGATTGTATGCCTGGATAAAATGTACAAAGAGGGGCAGATTGTCTGCCTGGATAAAATGTACAAAGAGGGGCAGATTGTATGCCTGGATAAAATGTATAAAGAGCGGCAGATTGTATGCCTGGATAAAGTGTAGAAAGAGGGGCAGATTGTATGCCTGGATAAAATGTACAAAGAGGGGCAGATTGTATGCCTGGATAAAATGTAGAAAGAGGGGCAGATTGTATGCCTGGATAAAATGTACAAAGAGGGGCAGATTGTATGCCTGGATAAAATGTACAAAGAGGGGCAGATTGTATGCCTGGATAAAATGTATAAAGAGGGGCAGATTGTATGCCTGGATAAAGTGTAGAAAGAGGGGCAGATTGTATGCCTGGATAAAATGTACAAAGAGGGGCAGATTGTATGCCTGGATAAAATATACAAAGAGGGGCAGATTGTATGCCTGGATAAAATGTACAAAGAGGGGCAGATTGTATGCCTGGATAAAATGTACAAAGAGGGGCAGATTACATACAAAGTAATAAGTGTGAATTTTTCTTACAAATTACCATATATAAATAAATATATATATATATATATATATATATATATATATATATATATATATATATATATATATATATATATATATATAAATAAATATATATCCTTCATTGTAAATATATTTGTCTTGTCACAAATTTAAAAAAATTTCAATGTATGAAAATCATTGGCTAAGTTTCTTTTGCCCTGTATAAATTCTTCAGAAATGACTTTTTAAACAAACATTTCATAATTCCCCCCCCCCCCCCCCCCCCCCCCCCACCCCAAAAAACAATTTTGGAGTCTGGACAGTTTTTAATGAATTTTCAGTGAATTGAACCACTCGACCACTAAGCAGACAGGCAGACATGACCCTCTTCTTAGTCACTAACATAAGTTCTTCATAGTCTGTCTAAATCAGGAAAAGAATTGTTTTGCACTTAGGGGAAGTGATGACTAAATACCAACTGAAATAAAGAACGATTTACTTCCCTTTAACTATCTAAAAGATGTTTTGATCACTCTCCTCAAAGAGCATTGTGACAGTAATGAAATTATATGATGTCAGAGTGATGTCACAGCTTGTGCAAATGTCTTTTTATTTGTTGTTGTTATCCACACTAAATAATATCTATAGAAACAGTTTTCTTGTTGTAAATATAATCATACCCACTATGTCTATATACTTTGCAGTTGCAACCAGAATGTTGTTAAACAGGCATGGTGATCACTGCCCAGAGACGTCAATCGGGCCATTAAAAAGTCCAAGAAGCCTAGATGTCAGTATTTATGGGGTTGCAGAACCAACCCCAGAATACTTTGGCTGTTGTGGTTTTTCTAGGCAAATTTTACTTTCAGTAGTTTGCCTTTGCCCTCTGAACAGTCGGCTGTCAATATCACTATTGAAACTTTTACAAGACATTCTGCTGGGAAATCGTTGGCAGCTGGGATCGAACCCGGCACCTCATCATTATTAAGCGTTTTCGCAACGCTTGTTCCACAGATGCTGACTGTTATGGGGAAACAGGGTTAGAAAGACCAGATTAAGGAAGCTTATCAATCCCACAATAATATCAGTGTAAATCAATCAATCAGATGCTCACAGTAAATCTAATTTTGCTTCCCTTCTACAACATGCATGCTAGGTTACTGTGTTACTTGTCTGTGCTTTTCTCATGGGGAGGTAACACATGGACATTAACTCTTTCTGTTCTAGAAGACTTAACAGCAGATGGCTTAAAGAAACTTCAACAAAAATGAGTACTTGACGTTCACAGAGGTTGCTCATTTGCATACAGTAAATAATCTAAAGTCGGCGTCTATGGCTTAGGTATTGCAAACACACTTTGTAGTGCCGGGGTAGTGGGTTCGATCCCTGCTGTGAACTCTACGTCTTGTGTTGGTTTTGACAGTGGTATCAAGAAGCTGACCGTCTAGAAAGCAGTGGCAAACTACTGGATGTAAACTTGCCTAGAAAAACCACTGTAGCCAATAAATGCTGGGGTTGGTTCTGCAATGTCCTGAAAAGGATACACAGCTAACTTAACTTAATATAATCTAAGAATTTTTCTATGACAGTTGAGTTCATACACTCCATTGTTGTTCTTTTGTGATTGATAAATGGTCCATTGCAGGCACCCTATTTTTACTACAGGAAAGAAACAAGATCTCTGAATTTGTTTCACAGTAACCCATTTATTGATGGACAGAGAATAAAGGATATTTTATTATTTCAGATTCGTGGGTAGAGCTTCACTATGATCAGACTAGCAAGGTTGGTGTTGAAATTGTGCCAGAGTCAAGCAGCACAGATCCTGCAGTATTCTACACTGGCAGCATAGAGAAGCTCCTGATTGATGCCCAAAGAGAGTCAGCCACACCGTCACGACCAAACAGTAATGAGTCCTCACACAGGAGCAGGTTAGTCAGCAGCGGCTTATGAACAGTGCAGTCAAAGTCAGTGAAGTCCCTTTTCACACCATTGTTGCATAGGACTAAAGGGGCACGACTCATATTGATATAGGCAATCAGTACTTGATGGGGGATGTGGTCAACATCATGCCGATCACCTTTACTTCCCAGGAGATTTCCCTGGCACTCATTTTAGGCTGGGCAGTTGAAAATGTTGCAGAATGTTTAAATCCACAAGATTATTGAAAAAGTAGTCAAGAGTTTTTTGTCACAAACAAGGATATTTGAGCTACAGATTTTAAAAAATATTCACTATTTCAGAGATGTAAAATGCAAATCTGGCTGCGATTCACATACAAAAAAATTGATGTTACGGCTTTTCCACCTCGTTAACTTGTGCAGGTTTCCTCCAGGCAGAGTTGCAGAGAATTGTAAGGGTGTGTTCTTTCTAATGCACTGAGGGAAATGGTAAATAATCAACGATTTTTCAAACGAATTTAGGGGAAAAGGGTTACTATAGGGTTCAGTTTGTTGAAAACTGGACTTAGGTCACATTTTTTTGGTCTTAGCCTATGCAGTACAAGTGTTTGAGTATAATTAACACTATGTGTATACCCCCACCCCCCTTTTTTCCCCCATTTGAAATATTCTTATAAGTAATATCTTATTAGATCTTAGTATGATAATTTACATGCTGTTGAAGATCACAGATTGTATAGAAGCATAATGGCCTATGCCAATTGGTGAGCCATTTGATGGTGATGATGATAATTCATGTTGATTTGTTTATTGTATTCACATGTAGAAAACAGTAGGTCTGGTTTTTATTCTTCGTTTTTTGCCAAAAGTTTAAGACGCCTAATAAATAATTGATATTTGCAGACTGTTATGGATTATTGTATGAACTCATTTTTAGGGCTGGATGATGACTGCAGTAATAACCATTAATGGGCACTAAAATAGCAGTCAATGCAATACTTCATATCTGTACGGCAACATCAGTAATTAGGGTAATCTTAAATTTGTGGCCACTGCTGGACTTTCTAGTTGAGCAAGAAAGAGACAGAGAGAATGCTGATGAGGGTTTTGTTTATATGCAAACTGCTGCTAATACTATCTTACATTCTTTAGTGTTAAATTTGTTGTTTATTCTTTTACAACAGTGCTGTAAACTGTAGAAATAAAAGAATGAAAAACAATTTGTATTGATTTTCTCACACAGCCCCAAAAGTCCAGCTAGCCCAAACAGTGAGTGGTCAAATGAAGAATGGCGTTTAAAACAGGTAATATAATGACAAGTGTTTTGCTGTAGAACCATGTTAACATAAATTACAAGAGACCGAAAATCTAGTTCCTGTTAATAACAAAATTATTGGGGGAGTGGGGGAAAAAGGGGGTGGGGGTGGCTAACCAGGGACTAATAATATAATCATCCTTAATTGGACCAAAAATTGTTTCATGTTAACTTAGTGTTCTTTCTAAATGATTGTGTGTTAATGAGGTTTTACTGTATTGTGATGCACAATCCTATTGAACAGTTGTGTGTGGCAGCTTTCAATAGTAATGTACTTACTGAAAAAGGTAATTGTTGTTCTAATGACACATAAAATGAAATCTTAAAAACAAGTGAAAAACTTTAGCCACGCCAAAAGACGTGGGTGCTGCTAATGATAATATCACTAAATTAATGTGGTAATTCCTTGTTGTGTGTGGAGAATTAAAAAAAAAGACGAATTGACAAACATCCAAGTGTGGGTTTCAGGGCCCCATTATGGGTGGAAAAAGTAAAGACCCACTGTCCCCTCTAATAGGCATGATATAAAAATTAAGTAGGAGTGTTTCCTTTGAAAGAGTGCATCTGCCTGAGAGATGAGGAACCAACAGCCTGCATACAGGTAAGCCAGATCTGGGAAAAAAAAACAGATGCATTTGCAGAAGTCAAGTCCTGGAACAGGATTACAATCCAGAATTGGTTGCCAGCCAAAACATTAGGTCAGAGTTTACAGCTGGTGAATGTGGAGAAGAAGACAGGAAATATATCTGACTACACTAAAATACATGGTAGCAGGTAACAATAGAATTACCAAGTTAATAAATATTCAGCAGTGAAAAATTATTTGCAGCAAGATGCGTTAAAAAAATGTACAGAAGGTAATAATCATGTGACCTGATAAATAACTGCTTACTCTTACATGTTTTGAAAACATAGGAGCATGTTTGCTCCTTTTGCAGACTGAAAGGATATAGTTTTCGTCGCCCAGCTACTGAAGTGCATGGCGCGTCACTGTAAGCTGTGGATTTCATTTGGAATGTTTTTCGACTATGACCAACGTGGTGTTGGGAATTGTAAATTCAGAAAATGATGTGTTGCCTGTTGTTGCGAATTTGGTGGTGGTCTTGTGTGATTAAAATTGATCGCATGTGCAACTGCTGATCTGTTGGTAACTTCTCCTACCGTCGATGATGAACTGCACTTCTAATGTCAGACTGTGTTAGCACTTCGGATGGCTACCACATGTTTTTAATGTCTGTGTGTACTAGTGCATATGCTGAGACTTCAGCCTGAGTCAGATTTTGACAAGGGACTGTGATGAACATTCTGTGAGTTTTTCGTTGGCACAGATGCGAAGCAACTATGGGGTGACCTGTTTGCTATGAAGCTGAAACTAGGATTATTAAGATTACCGTGTTTTGATTGCTTATTCTTTTTACCAGGATCCCGGAACAGACTGGATATGGGATTGGTCAAGTCGTCCAGAGCTTCAACAGTCTTTGTAAGTACACTAAATAGTGTAGCCCTTACAGGATGTCCATTGAGGTGCTAAGGGACAAGACTAGAGAAAACTCCTCGCTGCTTAAAAAAAAAGCATTTCCTAATTATCTTCCAAAGACAGCAAGCATACATCCTATAGAACATGAGTTGTGGGAGACTGAACATTCCTTCTCCTGATTGGATTCTAGAGTCCCATTCTTTGCGACAGGGAGGGTGGTCAGATAGGTAAATGCTTAACGAAGTAAGGATTTACAGGAATCTGTGTATTTGTCAGAAAGGAGCAGATGTCGCAACCTAGAAGCTATCAAGCATCACTTTTACATTACTGAAACTTATAGTTATTTAAGTTATTTTATTAGGGTATGCAGAAATTCGAGGTAGTTAGCAAGCAGATTTAATAATTACCAAAATATCAGCAGTAGCAGCAATCTAAAATATCAGCAGGTAAAAGAAATGATAATATATTAAACTACAATTCACATTGAGAATAATTGGATATTCCAGATAAACACGGAAGGAAAGACACGGTTTTGAAGATGGGAATTCAGAATGCTCTTAACCATGTCTTCTTTTTAATGTTCACTGGTTGTAAACTGTGGCAGAAAATTCTGATTGTTTGTCCATTCTGGATTTCAGTGTGCACATCTGTTTTTACAGATCTGACCTATGTGTTAATAGACTGCTGGTTCATTGTCACTCAGGCAGATGCATTCTGACTTAGTTGGAAACACCTCTGATTAATTGCTTTTTTACATCATACTTGTTTTAGGGGTGGGGGGGGGGGGGGGGGGGGGGGGGGGGGGGGGGGGGGGGGGGGGGGGGGGGGGGGGCTCGGGTCTTTTCCTTATAAAAAATGGGGACTCACAGGGTGATTTAACCATATGAATTGTGATAGGCTCCAGAGCCAGCCACTTGATGAACACAATGTATGTTTGGGTAGATTACTGCCTGACATTTAAGTAACATCATGTGAATTAATGGTCCTGTTTCCATGGCTAATGATGTTTTAGGTATATAGTTCTGACCTCTTGTTTTTATACACCAATGAGCACTCAGTGGGTGACAAATTCAATGCAGCATCAGCTGCCTTTACTTTTTAGAAATGTTCCTGGTATCAAGTTTGGTCTAGGAGTGCAGCAGCAGCTAGACGTTAGCCTGAAAGTCTTGGGTTTTAGTCCACATTGAGGCAGATGTTTTTCAGAAGTGACCTTGGCTCCCAGGTTGACCCAGCCTACAGTGGGTACCATTAATGACCTGGAAAGTAAAGGGGCTGATGGGATATTGACCACATCACCTATTAAGGGCCGATTGATCTTTAAAAATTTGAGGCTGACATCTTATGCCCCATGCACTACTGGCATAAATAGGGCCATTTACCCCCCCCCCCCCCCCCTTTTTTTTTTTTTTTTTTTACCTTTTAGACTAGTTTTATCTGGAACCCACTTAAGTATTAAAAAAATCCTGGCCTGATTTGGGATTTGAACACCTGGCACCAGACTGACAGATAAGAACTATGCTACCACAGCTCCTGACTTACTGATAGCCAATATATGTATGTTCAGTTCATATTTTGACAATTTAAAGCGATTTTTAAAGCAATTTTTACATTCTGTTTATTCTTTTAGCGACAACCTGAGTGAGAAGTTTCGCCATCCGGGCAGCAAAGTGTACCGGACTCCTCTAAGTGTACGCAACACGCAAGTCATGAAAAAGACACGACTGTTTTCCTGGGCCAACCTCCCCACTTTGTTCCTGACACATGCTTGCACATTCTTCTTGGGTGCTGCAGCGTAAGAGCATTTCTTTCTTTGTGTTGTTACAATTTTCCAACAAGGAAAAAGTTAAAACTTAGATGATTATCTTATAATCTGATTGTATAAAAGTGTTTTAAAATGTCTTGACGAAAAAGTACAAGAATTCAAATGTCTAGGAAGCATATTTACAGAGGATAGCAGACTCGATAGAGTGATTGATAGAAGTCGGAGTACAGAAGACGAATGCTGTCACCTACCAATAAACCCCATTGCTTAGACACCCAGAGGTCTCACAGCAAAACAGCAAATGATTAAAAGCATCATTATCCCTACTTCATGTTATCAGTGCCAAACATGGACAGTGAATAGGGCACTAGAAAAGAAAGTAACTACATGTTAAATGTGCTGTCTCTACAAGGTCACTAACAACATTAGATGAGATTAGGGAGAAAGTTGAAATAAGACCATGTCTTGACTATATTGACAGGCAAAGAATGAAATGGTTCATTCATCTAGTGAGACTGCAGCCAGACCAAACTGTATATGAGACTACAGCAGAACATCTGGGAGGAAGGCAAGAGGGAGACCAAGATGCATAAATAATGTAGCCGAAACATGCAAAAAGATAAACAAATCACCTAAGCCACCCGAGAAGTGCAAGACAAAAACAGAAGATTGCAACACTGGGTTACAGCCTGGTATTAGTGAGACGACAAAAGAAGAAGAAGACAAATAATTGAAAATTGAATTTAAGGAAATATAGTAACATCTTTTAAAGACAGCCTGACATATTGAGACGTTCTAAATCAACTGGAAATAAACCGATAGTTACTGAGCACATGTCTATCTTCAAAGTCGGAGTTCATCTGCCAGAAAAGTGAAGAACCAGTAGACCGCCCACAATATAAGCCGGAGCTATGCATGATTTTGTAAGAGGCAACTAATTAGAAGTTTGCTGAGCTCGGATGTGTCGACCTGAATGGTGTAGATATTTAAGCTTAGCTGTAAACCACAACACAAAAGGGTGAACGCAGACGAAGATGCACCTGAACAGATTCCAATCAGGGCTGGCACCAATGTGTCAGCTCTATAAAAGTTCTTGCATAAATTGAGGTTTGTTGTTTGAACAACATATCAACATCATGGCACAAGTGCTCCGTTGTACTTCTAACTCAAGTCTGAGTCCGAAGTAGCTCAGCGCAGTGCATGGGCTCAGTAGCACCAGCGAGGATCCTGGAATATTTTGGGTAGATTTTTAACTCAAAATTTTGCTCGGGGCAGAGTTGTTATAGGCTACTCTTTTCGATTTCCAACTGCCAAGGGATTTTTTTACGTGCGCAACAATACACACAGGCATTCGATCTCACTACCCAGAGACCTGAGGAAATTACTAAAGGTCCACATGAAAAATCCCAGCCCTCACTGAGGCCTGAACCCGGAACCTCTAGCACACGAGGCGGACACCATACCTCGAGACCACGCAGCTCCCCCTTGCATAAATTATGAAACATCACTTTTAAGAGTCCAGCTGTTACTGTTACCTCCAATTGAGCTAGACAAAAATGGACACTTTATGTTGAACATCATAATCGCTGAGAACCCTTACATATTTCGGTCACTATATGACACTTAGCGCATATTTTGTTTTTCTTTAAAATTGACCTTGCCTCCCAAGTCAATCCAATCTAAAATGGGAGCCAGATAATGTCCTGGAGAGATAGAGGTGACCAGTTTGATGTTGACCACATCACAAGAGTGCCAGTTGCCCATTGGATTGAGGGTGTGAATAAACTTGACTTTTGTACTTTTACATATCATTAAGTTTTAAAAAAAAGGCACTCTATAATCAATGACATCATTTTAATGTTATTACCCTATGGGTTCCGGGGCCCCATTATAGGGAAAACAAGAATATACCCAGTGCCTCCTCAACAAGCATTTTTTTTATAGGAGTCAAATAATTGGAGACATTTTTCGAAGTCTTTGTACATCTGCCTGAGAGGCAAGGAATGAAGAGTCTGCATACAAATAAGCCAGATGTGTGATATGGAAATACACACAACACTCAGGCTGTGGAAAAAATGTCCCCAGGTGGATGAAGACCCAGAACTTTCTACCAGAGTTTACAGCTGATGAATACAAAGAAGAAGAAGAAGAAGGTTTTGATGTTAATATGGACATGTTTTGTTATCGATCCGCCACCTCAAAATGTCATTATCTAGCAAGTATAATTTGTAGATTCTCCCCCTCTTATAATCTTATGATACATGACTTTTTCACACAGTCAGCTATTAATTATTGTGCAAACAAAAAGACATGGTTGTGGACCTGTATTTGCTGTTGTAAAACGGGCAGTTTTGTTGTTGTTGAGAGGGATTGATTTTGTACTTCAGTTGAAAAAATTCATGAATTCGCTTCATATTATTCATTTGGGACTAGTGTGCACGTGAAGAAATGCAGTGAAATATGCCAGGCAATAAATTGTACAATCTATTATTTGTGTCTTCTTTGTTAAAATTTATTAAATTTACAATGGGGAAACATTTATTTGATAAACTATTTATTTGTTGAAATAGTTAAACAGATTATTCTTTCTGTGATGTTTTGATTAATTTTTGGGTTTGTATTTTTATCTTTTCAGAGTCTTTTTATATTTCAAGAAGTACTGCAGCTTCTCTGGCATTGCCCATGTAGCTTTGGACTGATAGTACATCCTGGCAAATTGTGGAACTAAAAATATGATATATACCTGGAACTGGAAACATTGGCTATGTTTATCTCTGAGAGAGGCGCTGGCTTACATTTCATGGTGATGTCATTATCAACCCCCCCAGCCGTGTTTGATTCGAGTACATGATTGACTCACAAACATCTCTTTCTCCATGATTTTGCATGGTGTAATATTTGCTTTGGTCTGTGCGATACAAACTGCATCTGTTGACGTGTTTCATAAAATTATTGGCCGGCAAATTGCGTTTAATGATAACATATACACTCTACTGATATTTATTTGTGAAAGTTAAATGTACAATAAATAATTTTCAGATTAGTGCTCACACAACACACATACAAGCCACACATTCCAGCGATAACAGCCTTGCACATGATTGAATTGGGTTTAGAATGAATTTTTTTAAAGAGACCATTAGAAGCACTGTTGTTTAACTTCTATGTAACGTCTTCTTCTTTGCGTTCATTGGCTGTGGAAAGTTCTGGGTGTTCAACCACTTCTAGACCTTGATCTTGCTCCAGATTTTGCATGCACATCCGTTTCACAGATCTGGCTTATTTCTATGTAGACTGTTTGTTCGTCACCTCTCAGGCAGATGCACTCCAACTTGAAGGAAACACCCCTATGAGTCCAATTTTATGGGCATGCTTGTTAGGAGGCAGAGGTTCTGTTCTTTTTCCCCTCCACAGCTAGGACCCCGAACCCACATGGGAATCTTGTGTAAGTAACAAAGTTAGTAGGGGACTCTTTTTAATACTGCGAAACCTATTTGGTATATAGTGCTAACTTCAGATATTTATAGACCCATCTCATGTGTGATGTGTGGCAGTAGTATGCAACCACCTTTACTTCCCAGATAATTTCCTAGTGCTTACATTAGGCTAGCCAACACGGAAACCCAGTTTTCAATATTTTTTCTTTTAAATTCTCCACCACAGTTGGGATTTGAATACATGATCCCAAGCAACAAGGCCAATTTGTTAGCCACTACACCATGATTAGCCCCCTAATTTTCTGTACAGGCTGTAAAACTGCTTCTGTAAAAAAAAAAAAACATTTTGTCAACTTATATTCACAACTGACTTTTTGAAAAGACTCTCACACTTCAAGAGTGTTAACTTTGAAATGACAGTGACACCTCATGACTGTTGAGACTGGACATTTATTAAGCAGATAAGACAATTCCTTGATCGCCGTTGAAGCGTGGTTTGTTTGTATGTTGCGAGTGTAAAGGATCACTTTAATTGCACATAGATACCACCAGTCCCCTTGAATAAATCATACAATGAGAAGCTCAGCACAGTACACAAAATGTATAAATTACATAATTACAGAAGTGCTGTAACTACTTTAGGTAGGTTTTAAAGTTCATGTTTACCCTGGACAAGGCGAAGGTCAGAATGCTGAAATGTTATTTTTAGCCTGGACAAGGCGAAGGTCAGAATGCTGAAATGTTATTTTTAGCCTGGACAAGGCGGTGGTCAGAATGCTAAAATACTGTGCAAGGAGAAAAAAAATTTGAAAGAGAAGACTCTTGTAAACTATTCAGAGACAACGGAGAAACAGGTACCTTTCTTTAGTTATAGGAGCAAGGAAACCTGGTGTGACAGTCGCAGGAAGAAAAAGGGGAGCACAAGGATTGAGCCAAATTGGTTATCAACTGGTGTGAAAATAAAAAACAGGAGCACAGAGATTGAGGCAGATGACTTAAACTTGGTGCTGGGAAGTTTTATTATTTCTTTTTCCATCTGCTGCAATGGTTGCTCCTATTAAAACAGACAGTGTTGCATTTCTTGAGGTTACTGTGAATTATGTTTAACAGAGAAGCAGTTGGGATATTCACTATGACTTTTACAACAAGCAACGGAATCAGTTTTTTTTTTTTTAAATGCTAAGAGATGAGCAGGCAGGTTTTCGGTCAAACAGATCCTGTACTGATCAGATAGCCACATTACGCATTATAATAGAGCAAAGCATTGAACTGAACTCACCACTTTACATTGGATTTATAGACTATGAAAAAGCATTTGACAGCATTGATAGGGAATCTCTCTGGAAATTGATGGGGACTATGGAATCCCACAGAAAATTATCAACTTAGTAAAGGCAACATATAAAGACATGAAATGTCGAGTTCTTCATGAGGGAAAGCTAACAGGTGCATTTGAAATAAAAACAGGTGTGCGACAGGGATGTCTTTTGTCGCCTCTTCTATTTTTACTGGCTATAGACTGGACTATGAAAACAGTAACTGCTAACACCAAGAATGGAATTCAGTGGACCCCTACAAAACAGCTTGATGATCTGGACTTCGCTGATGATATTTGCCCTTCTGTCCCATTCACGGAATCAGATACAAGATAAATCAAATATACTTAATGCGAGATCACAGCAGCTTGGTCTGAAAATCCATAAAGGAAAGACAAAGATAATGAGAATAAATCAGGCAAATAGTAATGTGGTTTCTCTTAATGGCACCCCACTCCAAGACGTGGAGTCGTACACCTATTTGGGCAGTAATGTAGATAAAGATGGAGGAACTGATAGAGATATTAAAATAAGAATACAAAAGGCAAGAGGGGCTTTCATAGCACTAGGGAATTTGTGGAGGTAAAAAGAAATTAAAAGAAATACTAAACTAAAAATTTTTAATTCTAATGTCAAATCAGTACTATTGTATGGGGCGGAAACATGGAGAACAATCAAGGCAATTACTAATAAATTACAGACATTCATTAACTGGTGCCTGCGCAGAATAGACGGAATAAAATGGTATGATAGAATAACTAATGTAGAACTTTGGGAGAGAACTAAACAGGCTCCAGTGGATCAGGAAGTGAGGAAAAGACGCTGGCGTTGGATAGGGCACAAACTGAGAAAACAGGAGAACAGCATAACTAGAATGTCTTTGCATTGGAACCCACAGGGGCATAGGAATAAAGGAAGGCCAAAAAACACATGGAGAAGAGAGCTGGAGAACGAGGTTAGAAAGATTGGGAGGACTTGGGGAGAGCTCCATGCAATGGCGAAGGATAGAACGACTTGGCGTGAGTTGGTTGAGGGCCTATGCTCCATTGGGGGATAGAAAGGCAGAAGAAGATGGAATCAGTAGAGAAACAAGATTATTATGGCCTGGAGAGAATGATGAACCTGGGTGTAACCAGAGGGTCTGGCCGGCTTACTACACTCTGAGGAAAGGCAAAATGGACATATAACCAGATTGTGACCAGTACCATCAGTATTGGAACTCTGCGCTGGCTGCTGAAGATGAGGATGGAGCACACATGGGAATGCTCCCAGTAGTGTGATGTCAATTCTTGACCTAACTCAGCTACATTTTAAAAGTATATGTGCAGAAATCTGTACTCTGTTATATTCTGTCATTTGTTTGTTAATTAACTCTGGAAGAAGAGACACGGGTGAAGTGTGTAGAGATGAAAAACAGGATGTTAAGGACATCTTAGGGCATGAGATGGGAAATATACAAAGGGTTGATAGACTTTCCAGACAGCAGGGATGTGAGTGACATTGTGCAGCAAACTTGTTACTAATCCATATAAATGCATGAGCATGCACACAAGCATATGGGCAGGTTGAGAGAAGAAATAAACTCAAAAATTCAGCAATGACTAGCGGACCTCATTAGACAAGAGCAAACTGAAGACAAAGTAATAAATAATTGAACAGATTGAATATATAAATCCAGGACAGATGACTCACCCTTAAGTGATAACATGAAAAAGAAGTTTAAGAAAACTTAATGACAGTTAATTGTACACGAGAGTTAGTAGAATCCTTGTGTTCTTAAACTCTTTTGGTACTATGCAATAATTAAAATTAATTTAATTGCTGTCTGGTACAGAAAGAGTCAAGTAATAAGCCATTTGACAATCCTTATATTTCAATTTCTTGATAGTAAATCACAGAAGGTGTTAGAAAACACCAGCCCCAATTAAGAAAGTGCCCTGTTTTTTTCCCCTACTTTCGTTGGGTATTCACTAGTGTGAACATTTCTTCTATGCCATATCTGAGGGGAAAAAATAGTTCTTTGATGAAGTTGTTTACTTTGAATGGAAATCTTAAAAATATGATGGCAGATGAAGGGTATGGTTCCTGTAAGAAGAGGCAGGGGTTGACCTGCATGGTGGTGGACACAGGGTGAAAGTTCATGAGGTTAAAAAGTTGTCAGGGACTGAGTGGCTTTTTCGTGTGCCAAGAGTGTTCTGCATATGACCTATTGTCAATTCTGTCTCTATTTATCACTTTTAGAAAATGAGGTCTCTACGGTGAACAGCAAAATATGTTGTTCAGACATACAATTTTATCAGTATGATGGTCAGAGAAATATGGTAATCATTATGAGTCAGAAACATTCATATATTAATATGTAAAATGAGTAGAAAGGTCAATAAAATATGGTCAACATTATCTATCAGATATATGAATATGGGAATCAGTAACATATAGTATAGCGAACAATGAAATATATCAATATTATGTGAAGTAATATATATAATTCTGGTGTCATTTGCACAATGAAATTTATCTCTGTTTAATGAATTCTTCTTTGCGTTTACTAGCTGTGAGTCCAGCGGAGAGTTATGGTTGTTTGGTTATTTCCAGCCTTAAGTTTTGTTCCGGTACTTGAGTACATCAGTTTTACAGATGTGGTGTATCTAGGCAGACTGTTGGTTTCTTGCCTCTCTGGCAGATGCACTCTCTGACTTTTAAGGAAACACCCCTATTTAGTCGACTTTTATGACAAGCTTGTTATGGAAGCAGTAGGTTCATTCTAAACAGTAGCTCAGGCAGTGAAACTGAAGACTTCTGCCCATACATAGAAACTGTTAGCAAAGTGCTGTGGGTAGCATAAATAACTTCAAAGCTAAACATTCTGCCATGCCTAGTCCTCCATATTGGACCAGAAGTTAGCTACCATCACTAAAAAGTAATATGAGTATGAGCATGCAATTTTTTTTTTTTTTTAAATGTGAAAGACTTTTTTTTTACACCAGTAGTGGCACATTGGACCTTAGATGAACACAGAAGAAGAAGAAAATGAAAAGATAATTGCATCTTTAGCTGTGCAGTTTATCATTGGGGAAGAGATGACAAAAGGTAATAGATAGTTATCTTGGCAGAGTTCATATACATTGTTAATCAGTGCATTTTTTTGTTTTAACCTGTTAACATTGGGTAGGGCTGGTGCAACACATCTATATTTATGTGTTCAGTAGAGTATAGATGCTGTCTAAGTAGCTCATAGTTTTCTCTATTTTGAATGATGAATTAATTACTTTTTTTTTTAATGAGCACAGTAGTATTGATAAGACTTTTCAGTGTAGACATATGTATTGCATATCTTTTCATTTTGAATATTTTTGTTGGGAACAGATTATTTTCCTGCTCTGAGATCATTGTTTGAATAAGAAATGTTATTGCATTTACTATGTCTTGAGTTATTATCTTAGTTTCTCTGTAGCCAAAGATGTTGTTGCGTTAAATTTATAGACATAGATGTAAATGGTTAAATGGAAACGTTATAATGTAAAAGCAATTAGAGTGACATTTGAAATATAACTTGGTAATGTGACAATTGAATAAGACAGAGGGAATTCAGAAATGGAAGGTTTGTAAAGTATCAATTTCAGTGTTCAGCTGCTACTTTAAACTTCACTTGTCTGCTGGCATGTATCACACATGAAGCGTTCTAACAGTAAAGTAAAAGTAAAGTACCCTTTTCCAAGCCTTCAGGCGTTTTTGGGCATACAGGGCTAGACCTATATTTTGCAGACCAATCACGCATCAGTCCGGTCACTTTTACTTCCCAGGAATTTTACCCAGTACCCACTCAAAGCTGGGTCTACTCGGGAGCTGAGGTCATTTTGGAAAAAAAGTATGGCTTCCTCAGGACCCGAACAGACAATTTTTCGATCCACACACCAGCTAACCACTATACCATGGCAGTCTTCTTTTTAGCATAGAGGATGACTAAATCCATCCCAGTGAGGATCTAAATATAAGATGTAAATGATGAGGTATCAGTGGAAGGATTGCTTTGAGTAAAGGTGCTATGAACTTATATTCAGACTAAACTGATTCCATTAGTATTGGAACTGCTGAATTGTTGCGAATGTGCTTTATAAATCCGAGGTGACGATTTTGATCCCTGATGCAGGGGATTTGACAGCAGACTGCCTTGCAATTGGTTTCATCAGTAGTATAAAGAGCCTACGGTTTTGAAAGCTATAGCAAATACTAAGCATAATACAAATGCCTAGTGAGATCACAGAAAGCTGGGATTGGTTCTGCAACGTCCTGTAAAGGATAATCTATTCATTTTGAATATTGTGACGGCAGTTCTTGACAGAAAGTTAATCTGATGAACTACAAAGTGACATTTCCACCATGACTGGAGCTTTGTTCTTTCTGTTTGCAGAAACATTCTTAGGTTGCATTGTGTGGTAGCATCATGATGTGAATCCTTTGCAAAATATCACTCTCATTACATTTTGTACTGAAGGATTATCTACACCAACACCTCTTGTACTGAAACTGCTGTCTTTGCTTTTACTCTAACCCTTAAATGGAAGGCACAGTAAACTGTAATTTTATGTGAATGTACTAGTACTGAATATTCTGCCATTTTGAATATTAGCTTGTTTTACATCTTGACTTAGGTTGGAAAAAGAAAAGTGGTGGGAGGGGGAAGGGTAAATACTCAATAGTTATTTGTTGACTCTTGAAATTGGTAATTTTATTTTACGTTTTTTTACTATTTTAGACTGTATCAATGAAAGCAGTCTGCATTTTTATAAAAAGACATCTAAACCTTTGCCCCAAGATGTACACAATTCTGTACTATACATACACCTATAAACCCTCAGGTTCTGAAGTGGTAAAAACAGACAGTAATGGCAATTTCATGTCCAGAAATGCAGTGTTTAGAAAAATGTGTGTACCCTATGCCCACATCTTTTGAAGACAGCCTTTTGGAACATCCACAAATTGACTTCTGCTTTCTTTGAATATATTTATGTTCATGGCTGAAGGTGCAGGAAGAAGAAGAGGAAGACGAAGCTACCTGTGTAATTTGTACTCAAAGTAGAGAGTTGGACATGCATACAGTGTTGGTTGTCTTGTTGAAAGACATAAAGGGTTATAACAATAGCCATGATGGGTTACTACAATACAGAGATATGGCATTCAGTGTGTGAGAGTGTGAAAATGATGCACCTTGTTGCTGGCTGAAAGGAGTGATTTCTATTGATGACATCATTTTACTTTGTGCACTTATCACAAAAATCAGTTGAGTGTTACATATGAGTTTAATTTGTTAACTGTGACCTGTATGTACAGTACAAATACATGTATGTTATCTGAATTTCTGGCAAAACACAAATATATGATCATTGTCTAAATATAAATGCATCTCTGAATATCTGTAAATTCTCTGAAACTGCTCCTTTGTTTCTACAATGATGCAGAAGGCTTTAAGAAGCCACAGTATAAATATATAATTTGCTAGTGACATTCACAACTAAAGTGACATAGTCGTTAACATTATCTATACTTTAGGCATCTTTTATAACAACAAATAGTCAGATGAAGGTAGATTCGATTCATTGGATGGTTGTGTGTGTGCCTGTTTGCTGATCTTCCCATTCTTTGCACTGATCATGTGTAGTCAGGGAGGGACCTAAATCCTCCCATTTGCTGGGAGCTGCTTCTGGCTGAGCTGGTAGAAAAGTTTGATTTGCCCGTTAGCTCATTTTCTGCCCAACAGGTTGTTCACTTGGGTTTAAACTCAGCCTTGGATCAGATATTAGAGAGTAACAGGGCTCATCACTTGTAGGCCAGATAAGCTGATGCACAAAAGGCAAAGAGGTTTTGAACAACAGATCAACCTCATGGCACATGGGTAGTAACCCATAAGTGCTCCGTTCTTCTTCTAACTCAGTCTGAATCCGAAGAAGCTCAGCACAGGCTCTGTAGCACCAGCAAGGATCCTGAAATACTTTGGGTAGATTTTGAATTTCAAATTTTTTCGGGGCAGCGCCGTTAGACTACTCTTTTCGATTTCCAACTGCCAATAGATTTTTTATTTACATACGCAGCAATGCACAGGGGTATCCGATCTCACTACCCAGAGCCAGAGGAAATTACTAGAAGTTCAAATCCACATGAAAAAATCCCAGCTCTTACCGGGGATTGGACCCGGAACCTCTAGCACTCGAGATGGACACCATGCGTTGAGACCACGCAGCCTCTTTAAAAGGCAAAGAGAGATTCTTCACCAGCATTCTGAGCCCTTGAGGTTTATTGTTGCAGACATTGCCTGCCTCCATGTGTCTCTGTGATGGGCCTTCTCTTCCCAGTTAGTGCTTCCAAGTGTTTGTAGGTCTGCCTGCATACTACCTGCCTGTCTCTTCTAGGTTTTATAATTGTCTTACTACTCCATTCATTCCCTCTAGAGACAAATGTCTATCACTCCTTTGTTTCAAGGACATTAGGACACTTGCCTGGAAACATGAACAGAGAAGTCTGGTGGTAAGATATCACTTATGTGCACTGTAAGACAGATCAGTTCTTATTTATCACAAGGAAAATGAGAAGAGAAGCATGAGAGGGCAAGTGCAAAAACTAGATCTTACACTTTCATCTTTGCCACAAGGAGCTCCTAATATTGCTACAGCTGGTACATCTCACAGTCCATACACATGATTATGAAATTATATGTACGCTGAATACAACACTTTGACGTAAATGTTCTTAAAAAAAAATTGCAGAAATGTAGCTGAATCAATTCAACATAAAATGTTGGCAATACACTATTGTAAATCACCAAAATAACCCACTGCAAGCACACTTAGAGATATCTCAGGTGAACAAGAAGAGGAGAGAGGAAATACTACTAAAGCGCTGCAGAACTATGACAACATACACATTTCATAACACACACCTTATATCAGGTACAACTCATATCACAGACAGCACATATCACAAACAACACATAACATAGACACAACTCGCAGCACACACATCACATACACCTCATATCACACACAATACATAACACAAGGGACCAGTAGTCTTGTAGTGTATCATCATGCTTACCAGAATACTGGTTGTTTGTGAATATCTGCTTTGTTCCTACTCACTCCTTTGACGTTTGGTTTCACATTCAGCACATTGTGTTCCCTGTATATACAACAGTATTGTACAGTCCAGTTATGTTTGTTGCCACAAACATATTAATTACAAATTTAGGTATGCATATATTTCTCCTGCATCTCATTAATAATAATTTTGTGAATACTATTTCTACAATTTCTCTTATATATTTTCAAACCAGTTTTTTTTGGTGTTCATGAAAACTCAAGCTAACATTAATTTGTTTCATGCTTAACTGTGACTGGCAACTCTTATACATTAAACAAAAAATCTGTGTTAATTCAAAGCCCGCTTTTTCATTTTTTTTTCTCCCAGATCTTTTATCTGTATATGTTATCCTGTAAGGTGCAATTTATATTAAAGCAGTGAGTGGATGATGCATTTCATTTTATTTTATTGTGTTTTTCTTGAATAATTATCAACTACTGCATGCCTATTGTTTAACTCTTTGAGTCCCAGGGGGTTTAGCATCACAGGCCCAGTTGTAAAGAAAGTAATAAAATTGGCGCATCATGAATTCATTGGGCTTGTAAGCAGAAACCTATGAACGTATGATGCGTTCCTTGGGACTCAAAGAGTTAATTTTCTTTGGTGTTCTTTGTTTTTGGTTTTTCTCAATCTTATTACAGTATAATCATTATGATGCAAATTAAACAACATTCTGACCTTGATTATAGATTTGTTTATTTTTAGCTCTTTAATTACCATCCAGTAATTACTGAATTCACTGGTTCCCAATTAGCGAAGATTTACGGACTACTCTTGTTTTCAAAGGTCTACCAAGGACCCTAAGCTACCATGACCCCCAGCCTACCATAGACCCCAGCCTACCATAGACCCTAGTCTACCATATACCCAAGTCCTCCAAGAACCCCAGTCTACCATATACCCTAGTCTACCATATACCCGAGTCCTCAAAGGACCCCAGTCTACCATAGACCCTAGTCTACCATATACCCGTCCTCCAAGAACCCCAGTCTACCATAGACCTAGTCTACCATAGACAGCTACTATAGACCCTAGTCTACGATCGGCCCCAGTCTACCATAGACCCCAGCCTACCATAGACCCTAGTCTACCATATAAAAGGTAACGGTAAAGTCGAGAGATGTGAACCAGCAACATTGCACATGGTTATAAACTATAAGTGCTCTGCCACCAGTATGAACAGCTGATAAGAAACTGTCTGCCTGTGTTGCCGACCGCACGTAACTCTGTAGCTACAGTGACGTTCCTCCATTTATCTCAGAGTGTTAACCGTGGACTGCAGCAAGATGCAGCATGATTTGAAAGTGAGTCTCTTATCGACAGCGTTAACACGGCCCCCTAGTCTGCCATATACCAAAGTCTACAAGGAACCCCGGCCTACCAAGGACCCCAGCCTACCAAGGACCCCAGTTTTCCATGGACCCCAGTCTACAAGGGACCCCAGCCTATGAAGGACCCCAGCCTACCAAGGACCCCAGTTTTCCATGGACCCCAGTCTACCAAGGATCCCAGTCTTCCAAGGACTCCAGTCTACTATGGACCCCAGTCTTCCATGAATCCTAGTCTACCAAGGATCCCAGTTTCTACAATGGATCTCAATTTACCACAGATCCCAGTCTACCAAGGGCCCCAGTTTTCCATAGACCCCAGTCTACCATGGATCCTAGTCTACCATAGACCCCAGTCTACCATGGATTTAAATCTCCCATGGACCCTAGTCTACCATGGAATCTTGGTCTACCATAGGCCCCAGTCTACAGTGGACCCCAGTCTACCAAGAACCCCAGTCTACCAAGAACCCCAGACTACCATAAACATAAGTCTACCATGGATCCCAGTCTTCCATGCACCCCAGTCTACAGTAGACCCAGTCTGCCATTTACTCCAGTCTACCATGGATCCTAGTCTACCATAGACCCCAGTCTACCATAGACTCTTGGTCTACCATAGGCCCCAGCCTACCATAGACCATAGTCTACTGACCCGAGTCTACCAAGGATGGACCCCAGTCTACCATGGACTCCAGCCTTCAATGTTTCCCAGTCTACCATGGATCTCAGTCTACCCTAGTCTACCATAGGCCAGAGTCTACTACCATAGAGCCCAACCTACCATAGATCCTAGTATACCAAAAACCTGAGTCTACCAAGGACCCCAGTCTTCTATGAACCCTGTTGCTACCATGGACACCAGCCTACCATGGACCCCAGTCTACTATGCATCTCAGTCTGCTATTGACCTCAGTCTACCATGGACCCCAGCCTACCATGGATCTGAGTCTACCAAGGACCCTAGTCTACCATGGACCCAGTCTTCTATGAACCATGTTGCTACCGTGGACCCCAGCCTACCATGGACCCCAGTCTACTATGCATCTCAGTCTGCTATGGACCCCAGTCTACCGTGGACCCCAGCCTACCATGGATCTCAGTCTACCAAGGACCCCAGTCTACCATGGACCCAGTCTTCTATGAACCCTGTTGCTACCGTGGACCCCAGCCTACCGTGGACCCCAGTCTACTTTACATCTGTCTGCTATGGACCCCAGTCTACCATGGACCCCAGCCTACCATGGATCTCAGTCTACCATGGACCTCAGTCTACCATGGATCCTAGTCTTCCATGGACCCCAGTCTTCAATGGACCCCAGCCTACCATGGACCTCAGACTACCATGGATCCCAGTCTACCATGGACCCCAGTCTACTGTGGATCATAGTCTTCCATGGACCTCAGTCTACAATGAACCCCAGTCTACCATAGACCTCCGCCTACCATAGACCCCAGCCTACCATGGATCTCAGTCTACCAATGAACCCCAGTCTACCTTGTCCATAGTCTCTTATGGACCCCAGCCTACTGTGGACCCCAGCCTACCATGGACCCCAGTCTACCATGGACCCTAGTCTACCATGGATCTCAGTTTACAATAGACCTCAGTCTACCAAGGACTCCAGTCCACCATAGATCCTAGCCTACCATAGACCCGAGCCTACCGTAGATCTCAGTCTACCAGGGTCTACCTTGTCCCCAGTCTGTCATAGACCCCAATCTACCGTGAACTGTCGGTCTACCACAGACCCCAGCCTATCATGGATCTCAGTCTACCATGGACCCCAGTTTACCTGAGTCTGCCATGGACCCCAGTCTATCATTGACCCAAGTCTACCAATGGATCCCAGTCTACCATGGACTCTTGGTCTACCATAAACCCCAACCTATCGTGGACAGCCTACCATGGACCCCAGTCTACCATCTAACCCATACTGTTTAACAGTCATAATTTACAAATATAAGACAACGAACAACCCGGAAAGGCACTCTGTAGGGTGACATACAACAGAATGAAGACGTCAATAGACAAAGTTTTGTCGCAAAATCAGGCAGGATGCAGAAAATGAGGAAACTGCTGAAACGGCCTTTGGCAGTCTAAATCAGCGGTTCTGAACCTGCGGGTCGCGACACTCTTTTGGGTCGAACGACCCTTTTACACATATTCATTGAAGTTATGAAGAAAAATAATATTTTGGGGGTCGTCACAACATTAGGGAACTGTATTAAAGGGTCGCGGCATTAGGAGGGTTGAGAGCCACTGATCTAGGTAGAACAATGATGTGGAGGATTTTTGCTGCATATTGGTTACCAGACAAAGTTATAAGCATATTTAAAAGACCCTATAAAGGATACCAATGCAAAGGGAAAGTATGACTCATGGAAACGGAATACTTCAGGGTAACATCAGGAGTCCGACAAGGGTGCATTCTGTCAACTTTCTTGTTTCTCATGTTACGAAGAAAGCAACCACAGGCACATGGACGGGCCTTCAATGGAACCTGCTCGAACATCTTGGACTTTGCAGATATCTGTGTCATCAGCAAAAGTAAAGAACATCCACAACAAAAGACAGATAAATGGTCCTTGTATAATTTATAGAAAGTAGAACGCTGAGTAAACTATTCATAGAATGATCACATGACCACACAACACAGTAACCGAGTCAGGTGACAGACTGTTGTTGTTCATCTGAGAGAGGTCTGCACACGGACGAGCTGCTTGCAAGTTACGGCTAGAGTAACCTGGTGACTAGCGGAGGAGGCAGGAGAATGGCAGCACATTTCTGGAGTCTAGCATGGCTACTTTCTTTCCTTACTTATGCTCACTGCGATCTCTATCAAGTGAATGACCAGATTGGAGTCGGGCGTCGCTTTGACGGTATTGGTGGCTTGAGCGGCGGCTCCGTAAGTTATCACAACGCAGTCCGTGAAAATTTCTAAGTCATTATGAACACGTATTTATGGCGGGAATACAAATCTACGGCAGTTAAAAAAAAAAAAAAACACACACACACACACACAGTAAATCACAAGTTAGGATGGTAAATGCAATAACTGTTTCACGATTAATACTAAAGATAAAGCGACTATTTTAAAGTTTCAATCACAAGGAAAATCTTAAAAATATTTGGCTATCCTCCGAATAACGGTCCTAAATTATCAAGGTGGAAAATATACCCTAACAGGGCCTCAGTCACGTGTCAGTTGCGCACTTCCGGGGACTATAACGCCACCGCCGAATTGCAAACTTCTGGCGACTTCCGCCACCACCGAGAGTATCCCCCAAGTGTGAGTCCCAGCCATCTGGTTTAGCTCCAATCCACACCGTGTGAGCGGCACGGTGGATACTCATGGCTGTGGCCGAAGTCGCTGGAAGTGCGCAATTTAAGATGACGGACGTGCGTAATTGACACATGACTAAGGCCCTGTTAGGGTGTATTTTCCGCCTCGATAATTTAGGACCGTTATTCGGAGGATAGCCAAATATTGGCTCTCCTCCGATCTTCAACCCGATATTATGGCGGCCATAAAATATCCTTTCGGGGCTCAGGCATATGTAAAATGCAGACTTTCTGCCAAGGAACAAATCGCGGCAAAACTAGGATTACTTGACAATTTCAAGAGACGCAACATTGCAGACGATAGTAGCAGACGATAATAGCGACCGTTGACAATTTCGAGCGTTTCTGCAGACGATAGTAGCATGCGCAAAACGCAAATAAACTCCGCGGCGCGGATGGGGAGCTAAACTAGGTGCCTGGGACTCACAAGCAAATTATTTGGAGGAAGTTGCAGGAGATGCGGTAGCTGCTGGGTGTGAGTCCCAGCCATCTAGTTTAGCCCCCATCCACGCAGCGCGTATTGGTGCGGGGATACGGTCGGCGGTGAGGCATAGTCACAGAAACAGGTCTGCAAGTAACATATCGCTGAGACCCTGTTAGAGCATTTGTTTCGTTATACGGAGCCGGCATATTTTTAATAGAACTGAGCCCCGTAAGGATATTTAATGGCCGCCATAATATCGGGTTGAAGTTCAGAGGAGAGCCCAAATATTTTATACAAATGGTCATTAAATTATTTAAAACAAAACAAACCTTTTTATGTATGCCATCTCCACAATTGTAGTTGCCACAGTCATACAAAATGTTCTTCACTGTCCTATTTGAAAAGTGAAAAACATGTCAGTCCTAGCATAATCTTGAAGCTTAGCACTTGCATGTGCAAAGTAAATGAATAAGGCAGCTGTCAGATGTGCCAGGAAAAACAGTCCCACCCCAGAATTGCAGCTCATTGTTGATGCAAGCAGTCAGTTACAAAAGCCAGCACTATACACACAGAACTGCATAAGTACACGTCTTTCGAAACAAATTGGACCTGCTGCTGTTATTAGTGCAGTCAGTTCACAACACAAAGCCATCACGAGCATAATAGAAAAAACAAAGGCTATCCTCCGAATAACGATCCCAAATTATCGAGGCTTATATGTGACTGAGGCCCTGTTAGGGTATATTTTCGGCCTCAATAATTTGGAACCGTTATTTAGAGGATAGCCAAAACAAACATTTTACATGGAATCCACAGCTCTTAGTTGTGAATTTTATGTGGAATTTTTTGTTGTTGTTTTTTTTATGTGCATGTAATGGTTTTGTGTTGTAAACTGACATTTCATTGCTTATCTGGCATGGTAAAGTGATTAATAGGAAATTGTCTGGGAGATAATGGGGGGACTGGGGGTATTAACCGTATCATCCATTGAGTAATATTTGGTCCGAAATTAAGTGAATGACTAAAGGACCCCCTTCATGTCTTTTGACACATCAGTGCCAGACCTGTGATTGTGTAGACCAATGGCACTTGATAGATGATATGATTAACATTATGCCAGCTGCCTTTGCTTCCCAAGACATTACGTGGTGCCCAATATAAGCTTGGTGGACATGTAAGGACAGTTCTGGAACAAAATCAGGACCCTACATCTTCATGCCCATAAGTGAACGTCTAGCCATTACACTGCCGTGACTCTCTCAGAAAATAAGGGTCTACAGAATATCTATGATATGCAAGGATTGCCTAGAAACACAATTCTTTTACCTTTGAATCTTTTGCTGGTTACTTTATGACTAATTCAGAAACAAATATTGAGTTTATCATTAAATAAACTATATAATTTTTTTTAATTCATTACGGGAAAACTTTGTTTTGAATATATAATTTATGTATGATTTCCTTTTAAGGCAACATCGAAGCTGCTTATTGCATATCCTGACCAACAGAGAAATGAAATCTTAGACTATTTATTTAAAGTAGGTGCAACATTTCTCTTTTGTGTTGAATTAAATTTATGTAAATGGAGATGCCTCATGGATATGTGAACAATGCAGGTTATCATTTTTTCATTCATATTATCATTTTTTTCCATTCAGATTATCAAAAATGACTACCAAAATTGCACACTGCACAGTCCATAGGTGCTTAGATCTTCTCCTTGGATGTTTGCTATTTATTAAAAAACTGAAAAACATAATGACAATAAGATAATGGGAGGGGAGAGAGGTGAGGAAGGTCAAGTGAGAAGATGTTGAATGGTTTGAAATCAAGGCATAGAAGAAAACTTGTGTGAGAAATAATTAGCAGTACATGAGACAGAAAGAAGATATGGAAGACATGATAACCAGAACCACATGATGTAAGCAATAAGAAAAACACATTCTTGATCACTCAGACTCACCCAAATTGGCCTGCAGCTTACTTTGTAACTGTTGGGTGCCCTAATATAACTGTAGTGTAGGGTTGAACAGTTATCATATGGTGTATATATTAAAAGTATGAACAGTTTTGAGTTAATGTAGTTGTTTTAAAACATGTCATACTCATGTTTTTTAGTCCAAAGAGTAGAAAAATAATTTAAATTTCAAAGATGATATAATCTAATTCATTCTACCGATTTTATACCATATGGCTTCCAACGGATTTTTTACTATATGGCTTTCACCAAATTTTATACTATATGGCTTTCACAGATTTTTATAACCATATGGCTTCCACCAGATTTTATAACATATGGCTTCCACCGGATTTTATACCATATGGCTTCCACTGGATTTTATACCATATGACTTCCACTAGATTTTATACCAAAGAAAAACACCATCCGGTAATCTCGTGCAGCAGGGTACCAGCCCTGAGCTTCATGAACTCAGGTGGGCCCACCTCCGAAAGTGTCTAGGAGAATCAACGAGGATAACTTCTACTGATGACTGGTAGATCCCTGCTGTACTTGCTCCCTGTGAGTTTATTCCTATTACCTATGGCTTCCACCAGATTTTATGCCATATGGCTTCCACTGGATTTTATGCCATGTGGCTTAGTCTGTCTTTCCAAATAAATTGACTGCCTGTCAGGAGAACAAACAAAATACCAACCATTAGGCTTTAGTGATATCCCCATGAATCTGTGAAATAATTTCACCCATGAACTTGATGGCAGAATACAAAAAAAAAAAAAAGCTCATACATCCACATGACTTAACCATTTTGCTGCAAAGATCCCCTTAAAGGTAATTTGGCCTTATCTTAAATAATAACAAAAATTATACCTTCATGTCCAATGCAATTTTTGCCCTGGTTTCATGTAACTATGAAGTTTGATATAACACACACTATATATTGTTTATTCTGTAGCCCAAATTTGGAGCATCGCTGCAGATACTGAAAGTGGAGATTGGTGGAGATGCTCAAGCTTCAGGTATCTTTTCTGGCCTTGTCTATACATAGTTTTACTTTATTTGTGCTGCTTCTTTTAGATCAGCAGCTTTCACCCTATGGGTCCTGACGGGGGGGGGGGGGGGGGGGGGGGGGGGGGGTGTCAAACGACCTAAGACCATCTGAAAATACATTTTCACTAAAGTTATGAAGTAGCAACAACAAAATGTATGTTTGGAGTTCACCACAGAATGAGGATTAAAGGATTAAGGCATTAGGAAGGTTTAGAACCACTGTTTTAGATGTGTACACAGGTTCAGTATAATTATGACCAGCAGAGTAAGGAGTTGATTTAAACTATCATATTCCTCAAGTGAAATATATTTGCTACTTTACACAAGCTCATAGAATATTTTATAATTGGAGCTCATAGTATGAGCTAAAACACACAGAGAAAGGAACTAGAGAGTAAAATACTTCATAGACGCGTGTGAAGCCAGATAAAGAGTTTTTCTTCCTCTTATAGTCCATGCTGTGTGACACTGGTAGTCTTGTGTATCCACAACCTTCTGAGCAAACCTTCAGGTGGTAGCCAGAATGGGAACACGTGGAAACAAGAGGATGTTAGTTACCAAATGAATCTGTACTCATCATCATCCTCATCATCGTAAACCACTTCTCCCGTCGAGTGTCGTGGGAAGGAATAATTTGCGATCTAGAGTACGCTGGTTGGCATGGGCTATTGTCATGCCATGAAGGCAAAAATGTCTTTATTGTTGTCATTTCATGTTTTTCATAGCTGTTTTCTTGCTTTTGTAGCTAATTTCTGAGAAGTAGTGCTTGGGATTGTTTTTGATGTTGTTGCATTCTAAAGAGATAGCCAAACCACTTAATCTACTTACTGTTTCTCGATAATTCTAGTACATGCTATCATTTCCACAATCTGTATGATTATATCATTCATTATTCATTTGATCTTGGATGGTTGGGTTGGTGCTTTTTCTCAGGCATTTCAATGCCATATTAAAATTCTTCCATACGCACTTTTGCTAATACATCATGTATGTATTGTATAGTTAACAATTTTCTTCTGATTTAAACGTTGTCTATTGCTCTGATAATAGCTCACCATTATTATTGCTGATGATCACAGACAACAGTGATGTTATTTAAATTATATTAATTAAATTGTTTCTGGGTTAAATGCAGGCATTGTGCGTGCAACATTACAATTAACCCTTTTTTATGTCCCAAACCAGATGCAACGGAGGCATCTCACATGCATGTGGAATGGGAAGAGAACTACCAGAGAGGATATGAGTGGTGGTTGATGAAGGAAGCCAAGAAGGTATGCCCAATGTAAATACCTATAACAGTGCAGTGTTGGTTGATGAAAGAAGCCAAGAAGGTATGCCCAATGTAAATACCTATAACAGTGCAGTGTTGGTTGATGAAAGAAGCCAAGAAGGTATGCCCAATGTAAATACATATAACAGTGCAGTGTTGGTTGATGAAAGAAGCCAAGAAGGTAGCCCAATATAAATACCTATAACTGCAGGATATTTGTGATGGTTGATAAAGGAAGCCAAGAAGGTATGCTCAATGTAAATACCTATAACAGTGCAGGATATTTGTGATGGTTGATAAAGGAAGCCAAGAAGGTATGCCAAAATGTAAATACCTATAACAGGGCAGGATATTTGTGGTGGTTGATGAAGGAAGCCAAGAAGGTATGCCAATTGTCTGATGAAAAATGTCTAGATATTATATTTTAAAGTAAAAAATTATTCTTATTGGGCACTAATACTTCTAGTAGTACTGTAAAGGGTTCATTTATTCACTTTAATTTATCAAAATGTGAATGTAGTATGCACCAGGCAAGACACAGCAACATATGGCAGGAAATAATTTGTGCAGTCTATTATTTTTATCTTCTTCGTTCAGAAAAATAAATGCTTATGCACACATGAGTACACATTTTTGTCTGTGTATTAATTTTTATCTGTCCTATGTCACATTGTACATCTCTTTGTGTCTATTTATTTCTTTCTGTCCTAGGTCACTTTGTACATCACTTTGTTCTCAGTGTTTGCTCAGTCAGAGTAGTCTCCATCTGTCATACCTCTAGAGTGTATACCATCTGATAAAATACTTTAGGACAAGTTGAACCAGATCACCTATGTTACAATAGCAGAGCACCGTCTACTATGCTACCATGATATGAGGTAATATCAGTATGTTATCATTTACAGCGCAACCCAAATATCCAGTTGTATGGGCTCCCTTGGGCATTTCCAGGGTGGCTTGGTCATGGGACTCAGAACCCATATTATGACAGACAGAAATTGGCAAACTACATTTACAAGTGGATCTGGGGGGCAAAGGTTTATCACAACCTCACAATAGACTACATCGGGGTAAGTCTTTAGTGTTTCCGATCTTCACATTGTTCTTCCTATTGCTGCTACTTTGTGTGATCATATCTTGACTTTCATATCATCTTTCCCCTGTGTGGATTCCAGGACCCTATTATAGAGAAAACAAGAATAGACCCACTGTCTACCCGAAAGAGTTGACTAAGTGGGAGCTTCCTTCGAAGTCGGAGTGCATCTCCCTGAGAGGCAAGGAATCAACAGTCTGCACACAAATGTGTCAGATCTGTCAAATTAAAACACATGCAACACTCAGGTTCTGGAACAGGATGGCAGTCCAGAAGTAGACAAACAACCAGAACTTTCCACCAGAGTTTACAGCTGGTGAACACGAAGAATAAAGAGATATCACCTTTCATGATGTACTCATTTGTGTCAGGAGTCCTTGTTTATTTTCATGCAATTTTGAGCTTGTCGCAAGTCAATGGGACAAATAGCTTTTGTGAAGATACATTAAACTTGAGAAGGATTAAAATCATAAATTGATTAGAGAAATTAGATGTAGACAGTCAAGATATTTTGTTGAAATGTTGAGAGAAAGAATAGACTCAGGAACTTGGGGACAGCTGGCAAGACTGATGGAAAAAGAGCAAAGAGAAAGCCAAGAGATATATACCTAGCTTGGCTACATGGATGGGGTGGGGCAGGAGTACTGATTTATCAATGATTCCAAAGTACCTGTGTGTTTGTGAACCTTGGCCACTACAGTTATGATGATATTTGCTTGAAAGTATCTTGGTTCTCCTACAGCAGCTGCAGTAGATTTACCTGAGAAAGTAAAAGCCACATTAAATAGTGCCAGCCAGTTGCTCACCAAAATATGCCATATGCCAGTTTTCTAATATCTTAAGAGCATGCACAAGAGATTTGAAACTGGTTTTTGAACTTTTGTATAAACTAGGGATATAACAGATAGTATTCTTTCACTGTCAGCATCTGTGACTTAGGCGTCAGGAATGGAATGAGAATGAAGGAAGGAATGACTGCAGAAAGGATGAGAGCTGAGCATCTGAGAAGAAACAGTCTAAACACAAATGTTGACAACACTGGTCTTGAAATCCCATGCTGTTATTGTGGAAGACTTTTTTTTAACATGGGCGGGACTTGCTAGACACACCCACTATTGCCATGATCTGAGTGCCAGGCCTCCTCATTAGTATAACACTCTCAGTATAAAACTATTATCTGAAAAAATGGAAATGTGCAAATTAATCAGTTGATGAGCATGTACATCTTACAGCATTTACTGTGGGAGACAGAGCATGTGTGGATTCGCCTGGTGTGCTTTGCTATCCATTCTCAACTCTTTTAGTGCCAAACAGTGCACCATATTTGGCTGGATTTACTTATATGTAGCAGTCCAAATATTAGTCTTGTACATTTTAAGTTTAGTCAGGGCAGAGTAATACATTCAACAACACACCAATTCCCCTATAAGGCTTGTGAATTTAGCTCCTGTGAATTTAGTATACCCATGGTAGTTGGTTGTCATTATAACCTTGTTTGGTATTCAGCTATAACTTTCTGGGACTGAAAGTTAGATGTTCATTGTGCAGAATTATCACACAGTTTGAAGGCAAAAATATTTATTGAACCTCATTATGATACACATCATTTGTCCGTCCAGGGATTCAGACTTGTCACTCCAGAAGTAGAGGTTTCTATCCTAACACAGTAAGTAAAAGTAAAAAAAAAGTAAAGATCCCTTTTCACGCCTTTCGGCGCATCGGGCATATGGGCAGAGCGTCCCATATTTTTACAGACCATCAGCACTCTGTGGGTAATGTGGTCAGCATTACGCCGGCTGTCTTTACTTTCCTAGGACAGCCCATCCTGGTACCCAATTTAGGTTGGGTCGACCTGCGACGTCCCATACCACGACAAAAATCCACGCAGCCTGCAATGGGTTTCGATCGCGGTATGCTGGCTCACGAGTCGGACTTGCAACGCCTTAGCCACGGATCCTAACACAGTGCTGCTCAGTTAATAATTTAATCAGTTATTATTGAACATTTTAATAAACACATGTGCCCATATTCTCTAACATATACTGACTGTTACAGATTACATTCAGAGTTAAGGTTAATACGTGGAAGTAAAATGTTACTGTAGATAAAATATTAAAGGTTTTAAATATTCTGATGTTCTCTGTATGTTAAATTTATTTCAGATCTGGAATGAACAAAATTGTGACTTACAGTATATCATGGTAAACAAACTTGATATGTTGTTGTTGTATTATCACAGACAGGATATATTAAATTTGGAATAGATGGAAACAAAATGAAAAGATTTCTTGTGTGTCTTCTTGGGCCCTATAATTAGAGGGGAACAGAAATAGATCTACTTCTACCCAGAAGCGTCATGAGTAGCAATTAATTCAGGGCAATGGAAAACAGTCACTCTCTTGGCCTCACAGGGACACTCTCAGTATCTCTTCCTGAGCTGCCTCTGGGTCAGACAGCTTCTTGTGCCCACCTCACACCGCTGTTTACTCAGACTAGACTGGTGCCTCCTGAAGCAACCATACTGGTCTTGAAAACTGGTCAAAGTCTGTGGTCTACAATTGTTCTCCATCACACTAGAAATGTTTATGGAAATATCATTACAACACTATCATCACTTGCATACATTAGGGTACTATGTGTTTATACTACTTTCATCTAAACTATTAGAAAACTTAACAGTCCTTGAAGTATCATGTTGGCGTTAAATTGATAAGCATCATCAGGAATAATTTTTAAAACTCTGAAACTGATATATTGGCAACTACAGACTCTTGAAGAACCGCAGAATAATTGATGAAGAAGGACCAATGAAGAATCATAGAAGAAACAAAGAACCTTGAATCGGCTTGGTCAGGTCTTAAAATAGCTGACCACTATGGGGGCCATGCTGGGTGTTGCGCACAGTGTTAACGCTTTATTTATGCTTCATGAAGTTCTAGGATTTTAACGCCCCCACAAGCTTTAGGTGTAAGTGAAGTTTTGGGTGTAGTCTGTTTCAACTAACTTACTCTTGTGTTTGAACTGTAATCTATTTCTGTCTTGACTAACCCTGGCACATGACAGGACCAAACAGGACATCCTCTGTGATTGGCTCTTCCTTACTTTTGAATGCCAATCATAATTTAAAGCTGTCAGTTCCAAATAGCATGCAATGTTTGATTAACTCTTTCCATTTAATAGCTACCATTGGATCACATGCTGTAACTTAAAAAAAAAAAATTTTGCTTGAGCGTGTTGATGAAGTCTTGCTTTTTAATGGTAACTTCAGCTATTTATTTACTTATCTCTTTGAAAAAAAAAATATTAAAATAAAAAATAAGTAGTTCAATGATTTATTACTTTGAGGCTCTTTACCTAATTGGATATCTCATTCAAAAGCGTCTGGTACTGAAAGAGTTATTATTTTCCAAATTTTTACATTTAGCCAGAGTATACTAAATATATCTGGGTTCCCACTGGCCACCACCACTGTGTTTAGTCTCTTTGATGAAAGTCATGACTCATGATATTTTCACAGTTGTTATTTTCTCCCTGTAATCTTTTACAAAATCTTCTGAAAAAGAAAGAGTTAAGGAAGATGATGGCCTGTACCATATACTGGTTGGTGTTGTATAGATTGTTAAATTGATTTGCAAGATGAATATCAACAGGTGTGCAGGTAATAGATAGATTGTTCAAGAAAAATTGTCACTGTTTAAAATTACATAAATGTACAGTAGAACCTCGCTTAACGAGCACCTCTCATAATGAGTAATTAGCATAACGAGCAAAACAAATTGTAAAAAGATGACTTGCTTAACGAGCGTCGTTTCGCATAACGAATGGCGAGGAGAAGGGAAGTCCCGAATTGTGCGCATATTACATCAGTCTGTGTTTAGCATTCGTTTCAGTAGCATCGTAGTGTCGCTTGTGATCACACATTTTCTCAAACTTGTGTTATATTGTGATATATTTACATGAATCCTCCAGGCCTACAAGATGACCTCTCTGAAGAATTAGGTTCATCAAGATCCAGTTTCTGCCTACCAACACCACTCCGTTACCCCAGCCCATGGACCAACAAGTTATTTCTAACTTTAAGAAGCTCTACACTAAAGCACTCTTTGAGCATTGTTTTCCGGTGACTGAAGGGACCAACCTTACTCTCAAAGAGTTTTGGAAAAACCACTTCCACACCGTTGCTTGCCTCAAGATGATCGACAAAACGGGGGAAGGGGTTACCAAGAGAACCCTAACTTTTGCTTGGAAGAAGCTTTGGCCAGAGAGCTTTGTCGATTTGTGACTTTGAGGGGTTCGAGACAGTACCTGTGGAACCTGTAGTCAACAAGATTATGTCTTTGGCCACTATCATGGGATCGTAGGTGGATAACAGTGATATCGAAGAGCTTGTGGAAGATCACAGCCAAGAGCTGACCACCCAAGAGCTTATGGAGTTGCATTGTGTTTCACAGCAAGAAGTTTTGGGGGAAAGTTTGTCAGAGGAGGAGGAAGTAACAGAAAAGCAACAATCTTCTGGCAAAATAAGAGAAATGCTGAAAACTTGGCAAACTGTTGCATCTTACATTGAGAAGCATCACCCTAATAAGAAAGTGGTTATGCACAATGCAAATTTATTTAATGATAATGCTGTGTAGCATTTTTGCCAAATTTTGAAGCGTTGGCAAAAACAAATGTCTCTGAACATCTTTCTAGTAACAAAATTAATGAGCTATGTATCATAATTATTTCGACATTTTTTTTTCTGCAAATCAAATTCACATTCCATGTGGGTTTGTTCCACGTTTGAAGAAAAGATGAAGATGATTCACTCACCTTAACAATATGTATATAATTTTCTTTGAATAAACGTTATATTCAGCCTTTTGTGAGTATTTTTTTGACATGGAACGCATTATCGTATTTTAAATTAATTTATATGAGGACAATTGTTTCGCATAACGAGTGTTTTGCATGACAAGTGGTAATGCTTCTGCAGCAGATATTTAAATGTACAAGATGAATGGGAATGGTGTTATGGATACAGATAGATTTTCACAACTACACTTCTAGAAGAAGACCAAAGTCCATAACTTTCCGCTGGAGTTTACAGCCGGTGTACAGTAAGGAGAAGAAGAAGAAGAAGATGTGTGAAACAAATGGTAATTTTTAAATAGATAACGCTGAGATGTACAGAATGGTGGTAATTGTTGTATGTATAATACATTGATAGCTTATGTTTGTGTACAAGACATAGATAATGAGCAGACTAGCTGAGTACCACCTGAGGTGTGATGTGTTTTCATGAGTGAAATACAAAGAATTCACTAGGTTGAGAACAACTATTGAGGTGCACATAAAAAGAAGAAAGATAAACATACATTTATTAGGAAAATGAAGATTAGACAGCCAGGAAATGTTTGGCATATTATCAGTAGACACATCTAGTTTAAGCCATTTGCCTGTTGCTTTAAATTTGGTGAGTGAATTTCATTAAGTACAGTTTTACAGTTTTTACAGAAATCACTGAAGTTATGGAGTTCATGCATTGCATGATGCTTTTACGAAGCAGCTAGCCCCCCCTACCCCCCCCCCCCCTTTTTTTTTTCTTCATAGACTGAGTCATATGGGATAAAACCAAGTGCAATGAAGTCAATTTTCTCAACTTTAAACTTTTAAAAACCCATTTTTTTTCCTTCTTCAAAACCTATTCAGGTTCTACGAGACATACTGGATAGAAATGGCTTTATGAACACAAAAATTGTGGCTACAGATTCCTGGTGGTCTGCTATATCAGATATTGAATTATATGCTGAAGTGACTGCTGCAGTTGATGCTTTAGGGTTTGTAATGTCACTTGTACACTTGCATAACATGTTTTTGGATTTTGCCGGGAGTAATTGTTTGTCCATTAATTCTTTAATGGGACTGTGAGGGGCTTATCATGGGATTTCCACGGACACATGAATGGAACAATTTATGAGGTAATTAATTAGCGGTATAGCTGAAACCTCTCATACTACTACTGCTGCTGCTGCTCTACTACTACTAGTACTACTACTACTACCACTTCCACTACTACTGCTACTGCTTCTGCTACTGCTTCTGCTACTGCTGGCTGCAGAGATTACTGGGAATTGTTGCCGGAGCTATGGAGTTCATGATTTGTGTGATGCTCTCGACAGACAGCTGGTTGTTCTGGGGAAGAAGTCCAAGCCATATGGGATAAAACCCAGTGCAGTGAAGTTGATCCGCTCGACTGTAATCTAACCTTTAACCTGTTTGGTTTCAATAGTCCGATCGTCTTGTATTATATATATTATAATTGCTGTATGAAGGATGTATGGTTTGGGAGGGCCATTAAGAAGGGCCTGCACATTCAGTTTGTGACCCTTTGAAATTAAGTTTGTCAGTTTCATTTAATTTTCTGATTCCATGTAATTTCAGAATGAGAGGATTTGTTGGTGTCTTTCCAGGGTACACTATCCTGGTGTGTTGTCTCCAGATTCAGCCATCAACTCAGGAAAGCAGTTGTGGTCTTCGGAAGATTATAGTTCATTCAATGATGAAGTTGGTGGAGGTTGCTGGGCCAGAGTAGGTTTTGTTTTTCTTTGTGGTAAAGTGAGGTTGGGACTGACATGTTGACAAAATATTTACTTTACACATTTTATTGCTGCCTAATTTTGTTGTATTTTGTTGGGGGCATTACTACAGAGGTCACTTAAAAAAAAATAATTAAGCACAAAATGAGAAACATTTCAAGTGAAATACACAAATCATATTGTCTCGTTATGCCGTAAATCAGCTCTATTTAAGTGGCAGGGTAGAGGCCTTCGAATCTTGCCAGTTGTATTTATTAATGACCTTTATATTCTGGGGCTGAGGCCTCTGGCCTATGGTGATCCACATAGTCAACATTTGGGCCCTAAGTAAACTTTATTGAATAGCCCTGCTGTACACCCTACCAGGGGAGTCTAAGACTGACCATAAGATCACCACAGAGTAATACCAGGCAAAAAATTGTGCAGTATATATATTTGAATCCTCGGTATTTACATTGATAACAAAAGCATATTGATTTCATTTGGATACACAACTGGTGATACATTTATACAATAATAACATTCCGACTGCTGTTTTCTGAAACATTCTCAGTAAGTCTGTTACAAATATAAAATGTCAAACTGTACTGCCATCCAACCATTGGAAAGCTACTTCCAATCCCTACACATCCGTTTACATGTGATGTTTTACACGATGATTTTATCAATTAAGCTGTGCCCAAATCTGGTAGT
Organism: Candidula unifasciata; assembly: GCA_905116865.2. NCBI lineage: Eukaryota > Metazoa > Mollusca > Gastropoda > Stylommatophora > Geomitridae > Candidula > Candidula unifasciata. Next base: position 446,246 of record CAJHNH020001435.1, on the reverse strand, counting down.
CTGGTAGTCTTCTTAGTTTCAGCTTCATAGCAAACGGGTCACCCCATCTTTGCTCCACTCCTGTGCCAACGAAAAACACACAGAATGTTTATCACAGTATTAGAATTGCAGTTCATCATTGATGGTAGCAGAAGTCGCCAACAGATCAGCAGTTGCCCACGCGATCAATTTTAATCACATACGGGCACCACAACACTGCACGTCAGGCATCGCGCCATTTTCTGAATCTACAATTCACACCAACACTTTGGTCACAGTCGAAAAAACATTCCAAATGCAATCCGCAGCTCACAGGGTCATGCCATGCATTCAAATCAGAAGCTGGGCGACGAAACTATATCCAGTCTACAAATGGAGCAAAAATGCATCGGCCACTGTTTCAAACAGTGCCACTGCCTAACGTCCATTTTGACCGGAAGTGCCCAAATACCTTCGTCTACTCTTTTGTGTGTCTCACCACTTGTTGTACAAATGTCTCTGTATCACTAACTATTACCGACACCCTTGAATCAAAGTAGCTGTCACTTCATGAAAGGCTGTTTTGGAAAAGTGTTTTGCCGTTTCTCACTAAATATTATCTTGCCATTTTCACAAACATTTCTTCTTCTTCTTCTCTTCCACCTTATACCTCAGTGAAGTGTCAGGGGAAAATGTAACATTTGTTGATGAGCTCTGTCAAGAGCACTATTAAGACTGATGTTCATTTCTGTAAGGCTGTTCTTAATGCAATCACTCCATCTTTTCCGAGGTCTTCCACTCACTCAACACCCGTTAAAACGTTTTAGTGTGGCTCGCTGTGGCAGATAGTACCAGGGCATTCTTATTAGGTGTCCAAACCACTTCATTTGTTGTTCTTTGATGACTTGTTCCTAGCATTGTCTGATTTCGTGATTTCTTATTCTGTCTTTCCTTGAAAACTCCTGCAGCTCTTCTAAGGCATTTCATCTCTGACAAACATTTCTGATACAGTTTTATGCAAGTACCATCCAGTTAGTTCCCTCTCTCCAGTGAATATCCCTTATTTTAGTGCAAAGTCTCATATAGAAGTTACACACTGTCAGCAAAAGACTTTACAATACATCAGTTCCTATAACCCCCTGTATTTTGTAAATTTGGAAGGCAATACAAGTATATTTTGCATGTACCATGTAGGATATTTTCATTGTACATCCCAAGGCTTCCTTTTGCATGTGTTCCAGCATGCCCATTTGGTTATGAGAGATTGTCAGTAGTCACTGACCACACTCGAACACCAAACAAAAAAGGCGCTAATAGACGTAATATTTTATACACAATGGATTTATCCAGAATACTTGTTTCATTTTTATACCCCAATCTGTTGATTTGGCATTATAATTTTATTTTAATTTGCTTTCACAGATTCTTAACCAGAATTATGTGAAAGGTCTAATGACAAGGTATGTTTTGCATATATTAATATTTTATGTTTTATTATTTATATATCTGTAACAGAGGAAGCTTGAGAGAGGTGGAAAATGAATTTGCGGAAAACTGAGTCAGCAGAATACATTATATTTAAAAAAAAAAAAAAAAAATTAGTTTAGAAGAACTATGTGACTAATATCATGTGCAGAATATAGAAAGTAGAATATTTTGTATTTTATATAATTAAAGACTAATCAGCTACACTTGTTTTAAAACAAAAGTTAAAAAAAAAAAATGGTTAGTGTGTAAGACATAGAGTCAGATGAATAAATTATGTTATAAATCTTTAAAAAAAAAAATAGTAACCTGAATAGAACACCTGGCACAAGAAATAAATCTATCAGCACAGAACACTGGGGGGATATAGTGAGGAGTTGGATATCTCAGGGACTAAATGGTTCAGTGCAGTGAGGAAGTTCAATTGACTGACTGACTAACTAACCACTCAACTAAACATCTCACCAGCAACCCAAACCCAACCAACCGACTTTGGAAGCAAGAAATATATAGATGTATTTTTATTTGCAGCACCATTGCATGGAATTTGATTGACAGTTTCTACCAGGCTCTTCCCTGGGATAGAGATTCTCTGATGACAGCCAGAGAGCCCGTGGAGTGGCAACTATATTGTAGAAAGCCCAATCTGGATGTCTGGTAGGGTCAGCTTTTTATTAACCTTTTCCTCTTTGTATTATTATCCATAAATGAAAGTTGATTTCTTTTGTCTCTTTAAATAGGAATTTGCAAAAGTTGCACCTTCTAACTTACACCTCTTACTTCAGTGGGACATTATTTATGACTTTGTTTATTTTCTTTTATTTATGCATACTATAAATACTCTGTTATGAGTATGTTTTCTTGTTTTGAATTCTGCCATGGCAGTAGCTTTTATCATAATCCATTTTTTTTTTTAAACGTATCCAGAAACCATGAGTTGTAAACCCTTTGGCACGGTACTATGGATATCGCAACCCTTCGGCATTGATTCCATTATAGGTACCGTTAATCTGGGAGAAATTTGGCTTTTCTGCCTACCCCCGGGAGTGAACCTGGACCACAAGGAGTTCGTCACCCGGCCGCCGCGAAAGTCAGGTTTAACCAACTTTGCTAGAGAGCCGGGTATCATAATCCATCAAATGCCTTGTTGACTTATATGGACAATCATACCTCTCTGCAGCTTGTCAGATGTGCTTATAGCACTAGCTGCAGACTGTCAGTCTTCTCACATTGCCTTCATGTGCTTATAGTCATCATAATGCCATGACCAAAAAAAAGGTGACTGTCTCTTTCTGAATAAGTTCTCACATTGCCTCATCTTTTAGGAATCTTTTTCTTTTCTCTGAAGCAAATTGTTTGGCTTCCAAAGTCATCAACCTGTGTTTTTAGCCCCCCCCAATCCCCCTGGAACCTTGACAGGGATTCAGTATGATCATCTAAAATGGCTTCAGACACATTAATTTTGACTTAGCTAACCGCCTGCTTTCCCTATAGTCACCAAAAAAAATATCGAGAGACCTGAAAACTGTCCTCCTCTTTTGACAATCAAGACATCCACCTGGAACCTTGACAGGGATTCAGTATGATCATCTAAAATGTTGACACATTAATTTTGACTGCAACCGCCTGCATCTACTTAGTCAAACATGTCTGAAGCAACCAGATATAGAGACTCATTGTGCTCTGACAATCAAGACATCCACCTGGAACCTTGAGGGATTCAATTCATCTAAAATGGCTTCATTTTTTTGACTAAAACCGCCTCTTTCATCTATGAAGGTTCTGCCACAAGTCTTTTGAAGCAACCAATAGTCTATGCACACAAGACTGGAACCTTGACAGGGATTTATGATCATCTAAAATGGCTTCTGTTGACTTAGCTAGCCTGAATATTATAGTAGGAGGTAGAAACTCTTCCCGCTGAAGCAACCAGATATCGAGAGACTCCTGACAACGAGCCCTCCTGCTTTGACAATCAAGACATCCACCTGGAACCTTGACAGGGATTCAGTATGATCATCTAAAATGGCTTCAGACACATTAATTTTGACTTAGCTAACCGCCTGCTTTCATATTATAGTCAGGAGGTTCTGCCTACACCTCTTCCCGCTAAAGCAACCAGATATCGAGAGACCTCCTTGAAAACGAGCCCTCCTGCTCTGATACTCCACCTGGATACAGGGATCAGGATCATCTAAAATGGTTCAGCACATTAATTTTGACTTAGCTAACCGCCTGCTTTCCTATAGTCAGCTGACACCTCTTCCCGCAACCAGATATCGAGAGACCTCCTTGAAAACGAGCCCTCCTGCTTTGACAATCAAGACATCCACCTGGAACCTTGACAGGGATTCAGTATGATCATCTAAAATGGCTTAATTTTGACTTAGCAGACACACAACCAGATAATTTCATTGAAACTTAGCTTTGACCAAGCATCTGGAACCTTGACAGGGATTCAGTATGATCATCTAGTCAGGAGACTTAGTTGCTGCCTACACCTCTTCCCGCTGAAGCAACCAGATATCGAGAGACCTCCTTGAAAACGAGCCCTCCTGCTTTGACAATCAAGACATCCACCTGGAACCTTGACAGGGATTCAGTATGATCATCTAAAATGGCTTCAGACACATTAATTTTGACTTAGCTAACCGCCTGCTTCCATACTATAGTCAGGAGGTTCTGCCTACACCTCTTCCCGCTGAAGCAACCAGATATCGAGAGACCTCCTTGAAAACGAGCCCTCCTGCTTTGACAATCAAGACATCCACCTGGAACCTTGACAGGGATTCACATCTAAAATGGCTTCAGACACATTAATTTGACTTAGCTAACCGCCTGCTTTCATACTATAGTCAGGAGGTTCTGCCTAGTGAAGCAACCAGATTCGGAGACCTCCTTGAAAACGAGCCCTGGCTATCTACAGGGATTCAAATAAAGCAGGAGACTTATAACCGCCTGCTTCATACATAGTCAGGCTGCCTACCTCGCGAGCAACCTATCGAGAGACCTCCTTGAAAAGCACAGTAAAAGTAGTCTGAGACAAACTCTCATGCTTTAAATCTTAGTGTTCGGTTATGGCACATTGTCACAAGGCACCTCGCGACACCCTTAATACCAGCAAATAGTCTAGATGCTTTATCTTCACATGCAACATCACGTGTGCACAATTGCAATATTCTTTGTGGAACAATTTGCAACCCACACAGAACTAATGTCTTTAAAACTGTGGAAGAATTTGTAACCATAACAGGAGAAAGACATCTCGTAATCATCAACCATTATCAGAGAATGTAAAGCAGATTAAGGGACCAGAACATTCATAGAAGAGAGGACAATTCTTCTGATGCTCTCTTGTGTTCCCTCCATTTTGGAGTTTTCTTGACTTTTAATTTCTTGACTATTAAATTTGATTTTCACTAGCAAATAAAGTGTGAATACAAATGGCTGCATTTTACTAATTGTCTTTATTGTCAGCTCATACAACACAGTTGTCAGAGATTGGCTGGAGGTACTTGCCACATGACCATGGCGTAGGGATGCTGAATCAGGGGGGCAGCTATGTGACTCTAGTCAGCCCTGATTTGAGTCATCTCACTATTGTTATTGAAGCAATGGTAGGATATGCTTGTTTTTATTTTAATTTTTTTTTGGATCATATACTGGAAATCTAACAAATACATTTGAAATAAAAACAAGTATGTGACACAGATGTCTTTTGTCACCTCTCATATTTTTACTGGCATTAGACTGGATTATGAAGACAGCAACTGCTAACACCAGGAATGGAATTTAGTGGACCTCTACAAAACAGCTTGATGATCTGGTCTTTGCTGATGATATTTCTCTTCTGTCCCACTCATGGAATCAGATGCAAGATAAGTTAAATATATTTGATGCCAGATCACAACAGCTTGGTCTGAAAATCCATAAGGGAAAGATAAAAATAATGAGAATAAACTCGGAATATAGTAATGTGGTTTCGCTTAATGATATCCCACTTCAAGACTTGGAGTCAAACACCTTTTTGGGCAGTAATGTAGATGAAGAGGGGAGACTAATACAGAGGTGAAGAAAACACTACGGTGTTGGCTAAGACAAGATGGAAAACCTGAGAAAAGTACAACTAGAACGTCTTTGCACTGAAGCCTACAGAGGCACAGAAATAAAGGATGCTCAAAAACGCATGGAGAAGAGAGCTAGAGAGAAGTTAAAAAGCTAGGAAGAGCTGCCTGCGATAGCAAAGGATAGAACAACTAAGAATGAGCTGGTTGATGACCTGTGCTCCATTGGGGGTTAAAAGGCAGAAGAAGAAGAGATGATTATATACTTCTGTGGGCCTAAAATGTTGTTATTATTTCTTAGTTTCTATATTTAAATGACATTGTAGTTGTTTAAAAAAAATATGTTATGATATTACATTTCCATAAACAAAACTATCAAAGTAAGTAAAGGACAATTCTCCATGTCCTCAGAAGTATTGAGCATTAAGTGCTAGACCTGTATTTTATAGAAACAATCTGTACTTGGTGGGGGATATGGTCAAAATCATGCCAGCTGCCTTTACTTCCCAGGACTTCACCTGGTACTGATTTCTTCTTTCTTTCTTTGCCTTCACTGGTTGTAAATTCCTGTGGAAAGTCCCAGTTTTTTCATCTATTTGGACTTTTGGCTTTGTACCAGGACCTGAGTTTTGTGTGGACATCCATTTTACCGGCTCATTTGTGTGGAGTTCTTTTGTCGGACATTTGAGCCTAGCCAGCAGACTGACAGTGGCTGTCAACGAGGTGACGACGACGTTGAGGGTTGACAGAGAATGTCAACAGATACATTTTACAGCAATTTTTACCATGAGAAACCGCCCACAGGAGATGTTACTCATCAAAGCTGTGGCCAAATCTCTTGGCCAATGGCTGAGACTCAGCAGTTCAGTTTTTCTTTACTCTACAGACTTTAACTGAGAGTTTTCGTTTAATGGTACATAAGGCAGTCATACTTTACTCATGTTTCGCATGAGGTTTGATAGACCTTTACACTTATGCTATTGAGGGTGGGCTGATGAGAGCCAGACTGGACACTACATCTCTGGGAGCCACCAACTTCGCGATCCACTGCCAGTTCTGTTAATGCTAATTTGAGACATAATCTGTAGCACACGGGGACGTGCAGCAGGAGTCTTGCATGAAGTTTGTAAAACCAGCACATAAAAAGCTTACGCCCGAGGTGAGGTACGAAATATCTTCTTACACACAACACAACAGACTTAACTTTTCCTCAGCCTCAACTGATATCACCGTCCCACATACCGATTTAAGATTGGGTCGATTTGGGAACCAAGGTCACCTTTGGCAAAAAAAGAAGCCTGGCTAAACAAAACTGTTTTAACCATAAATCATAGTTAGTGATACAGAAATAAAAAATGTCACAAATTGTGAATAAATTGGCTCCATTATTAAGAACATTAAAAACTGATCGTAAGAGAAAAATCGGAAGGAGACAGCTAAAGAATAGCAGATCTTAATTAGTATTGAGAGTCTAAAGCACAGTAAAAATGAAAATCTGGAAGGTGTTGTTGTCCCAGTTACAGAAAATGGCTGAGCCATTCAGGTGTTTACATCTTTCTGATCTCTGCTTTTTAGTTTTTTGCTTTGATGAGATGTCCAGACAGTCTACATCTAATCAGTTTAATGTTTACTTGTTTCTTTAACAATGCCTATTTTTTTCAAAATGCAATAATTCAGTTAGGCAACTGGAAACAATAATTATAAGGCAAGGAATAGGACACTATATTGGACACATCCTGAGGAGAAATGAGCAGAGTCACTAAACAGGCACTAAGATAGGAAATATAGATACTGGGGAAGTGCAGACGTCCAAAGGAAATCCTCAAATGAATGTTGATGAGAGAAGCCAAAGGTACTAGTGGATTCTATCTGTGATATCCAAAAGATTGCACTGGATAGAAGAATGGACTAAGGAATATACTGTGAACCCTATTTGAGATATAATGGCACAACAGGACAGTGGTGGTGATGATGATCAATCAGTCAGGTTCTTTCTTCACAGTGAAGATTACCTGCAATGGATCTCCACCACACTCCATTTCTCATCTTGGTTGTACACTCTCACATTGCTCTTCGTCCATCTCCTGATGTTGTTCTCCCACTTGCATTGCTGTCTACCTCTTGCTCTCTTTCCTTATCTTTTCTCTCCAGGATGGTTTTTAAAAGAGTGTCATGTCTTTTAATGTGGCTGCAAATTTTCACTCATCTATGTTTTTCTTTCAGCAACTTTTTTTCCTAATCTCTTCAGAATGTCTGTATTTAATTTGTTTTGTTTACATGAAATACAGCCCATTCTTCTTTTTTGTGTAGGTGATACTGATTGCATTTTCCTTAGAAACAAAATTTTCACAGTTTTAGATGATTCTCAGCTTGTCTGCTTATTGTCCAAATTTCACTTGCATACAACAATATTGGTCTTCTTTATAGCAGTTTAAAATATTTTCCCCACTTCTGGTGAAAGCTTTTTTGTAATTATGAGGGGAAGTCAATAAGAAAGTCCCAAATGGTTATGGGATGGCAGGAAAATGTAGTTGGTGGTTTTTATAAATGTCATTAGATGACAGCAACATCAAACGTTAGGTCTCCATTTGTTGGGTGGCGCTAGGTGTTGCATGCACATTGGCAACACAGAAACAAAATGGTGACTGTACCTAAGGAGTATACCCTCAAAGAACAATGTGCTGTTGTGCAGTTTTTTTTTTTGGGGGGGGGGGGGGGGGGGGGGGGGGGGGGGGGGGGGGGGCCTGCAAAGGACATTCAAAAGGAAATGCTTTCTGTTTATGCTGACAGATGTTTATCCTGTAAAGCAGTGTAAAGCTGGGTAAAAAATGTTTCTCAGGGATGCTCTGCTATTGTTGATGAAGTCCTATTTGGTCGTCCTGTTTATATTGCAACAGGCGCATCTGTGGAGCAGGTGGAGGAGATGCTTAGAGGTGACAGATTTGTTTCAGTTGACTCTGTAGCAGCTGCAATAGGGTGCTCACATGGCTCAGCATACAACATAATGCATGATCAACTGAAATTGAAAAAACTCTGCTCAAGGTGGGTACCCAGAAAATTGATGGACAAACACAAAATGAACCAATTAGGCCTGTCCTTGCAGCATCTCTGTCGATACTCAGATGAGGGAGAAAACATGCTGGGCAGGATTATTACTGGGGACGAATCATGGGTGCATCAGCTGAAAAAGAGTGCTCACATGGTTCAGCATACAACATAATGCACGATCGACTGAAATTGAAAAAAAAAAAACATCCTGCTCAAGGTGGGTACCCAGAACATTGATGGACAAACACAAAATGAACCAATTAGGCCTGTCCTTGCAGCATCTCTGTCGATACTCAGATGAGGGAGAAGACATGCTGGCAGGATTATTACTGGGGATGAATCATGGGTGCATCACTACCAGCCCAAATCAAAGCGTGCTTAAGTGCAATGGAAACATCCTTCTTCGCCTTGTGTTAAAAAATTCAAGGTTACGCCATCAGCAGGGAAGGTTATGCTGACAGTATTCTGGGATTGTCAAGAAGTGCTATTAACCAATTTAAAAAAAAGAGGTGACAGTGAATACCGATTCATACAATAACGTTCTTGATACTTCATGATGAAATTTGGCAAAAATGTTCAGGCCTGCTGACTAAAGGAGTACTGCTCTTTCATGACAATGCCAGATCACATACGGCTCGGTTAACTAATGAGAAAGTTAACCATCTAGGGTGGGAACTTCTAGAACATCCACCTTACAGCCCAGACTAAGCCCCTAGCGATTTCCACCTTTTTGGTCCACTGTAAACCCACCTTGGCGGGAGACATTTCGCGAATGATGCAGAAGTTGAATTGGAAGTGAAAATGTGGTTTAGAAAACAGAGTACACAGTCCTATGCAGCGGGTTGGGAGGACTGATAAAACGATGGGACGAGTGCATCAGTGTTGGTGAAATTATGTTGAAAAATAAAGGGACAATGTGTAAAAATAAACGGTTTTCCAGTTGTTATCGTCTAAAGTTTTTTTTTTTTTAACAACCATTTGGGACTTACCCCTCCTACTTATGCAATAAACACATCAATGTATTTAGCATTTGTATATAAGTATGTAGATTTTAGAAACTATTCTTAAATATTAAGAAGTTTAAGCATACAGATAACTGTAATATTAATTATGGTTTCATATTTGTGTTTTTAAACAAAACTTTTAATTTTTAGAATTATTTACATGATTAAAAAATGTTCTTTTTATGTTGACAGAGCCATAACCACTCCTTGTGCATTCGACCTAAACTTCCATGGTACACTGTGACGACACAAAATGTCACCTTTGTCTTGACAGGAAGTTTTGTAAGTCACTTTGATATGATTATGGGTTTACTCTTTCTGCACCATGCAACTTCCCATACATTCTCTGGTTAATCCAGATGGCTTACTTCTGCCACTCTCTTTTATCCCACTGGGTTGTTTCATTAACTCATTCTATTCAGATTCTATTCAAGAAAAATTGGCTGGTAAACAGCATCTTGTCTTGGAAACTGAAATAATTTGGGTATATGAAGTGCCACAGTTAATTAGAGAACTTTAAGGCATGGTACCAGGAAACAGGGGCAGAGGCTGACCAGCATGAAGATGGTCACAGGATATGTCACACCTTGGGTAGGAAAGCTGGCAAGAGACTGCGTTTCTTTCAGGCAGACCATGATGAGAGTGACATTGTGCAAAAAAGTTAAGTGGAGTTAAGTCAAGAACTGACATCACAGCACTTGGGGCATTCCCATGCATGCTAGGTCGTCATCTTCAACAGCCAGGGCATTCCCATGCATGCTAGGTCGTCATCTTCAACAGCCAGCACGTAGTTCCAATACTGATGGTACCGGTCACAATCTGGTTATATGTCCATCTTGCCTTTCCTCTGAGTGTAGTGAGCCAGCCAGACCCTCTGGTTACACTCAGGTGCCTCATTCTTTCCAGGCCATAATAATCTTCTTGCTCTACCGATTCCATTCTTAAAAAAAAAACAAAGCTGCTATATGATGACAATTCACATTGTTAGTTTAGTCCTTTGTTCTGTAAGTTTATTATTTTATTTTCTTTAGAAGAAAAAGCTATTTACATAATGTGGACACAAACAATATTATCTGTATTGAAAGTGAATTATTATCTGTATTGAAAGTGAATTATTATCTGTATTGAAAGTTAATTATTATCTGTGTTGAAAGTGAATTATTATCTGTATTAAAAGTGAATTATTATCTGTATTGAAAGTTAATTATTATCTGTATTGAAAGTTAAATTATTATCTGTATTGAAAGTAGCGGCGTCCATGGCTAAGGTGTTGCGAGTCTGACTCGTAATCCAACGTACCGCGATCGAAACCTGATTTTTTCATCGTGGTATTCTCGCTAGGTCATACCCCCCCAGCCTCAATGGGTACAGATGGGCTGTCCTGGGAAAGTATCAGACGGCCGGCGTAATGCTGACCACATTACCCACCGAGTGCCGATTGGTCTGTAAAAATATGGGTGCTCTTCCCATATGCCCGATGCGCCTAAGGGCGTGTAAAGGGATCTTTACTTACTTTTTTTATTGAAAGTTAAATTATTATCTGTATTGAAAGTTAATTATTATCTGTATTGAAAGTTAATTATTATCTGTATTGAAGGTTAATTATTATCTGTATTGAAAGTTCAATATTGTCTGTATTGAAAGTTAATTATTATCTGTATTGAAAGTTAATTATTATCTGTAATGAAAGTTCAATATTGTCTGTATTGAAAGTTAAATTATTATCTGTATTGAAAGTTAAATTATTATCTGTATTGAAAGTTACTTATTATCTGTATTGAAAGTGAATTATTATCTGTATTGAAAGTTAATTATTATCTTTATTGAAAGTTAATTATTATTTGTATTGAAAGTTCATTATTGTCTGTATTGAAAGTTAATTATTATCTGTATTGAAAGTGAATAATTATCTATATTGAAATTTCATTATTATCTGTATTGAAAAATAATTATTATCTGTATTGAAAGTTGAATTATTATCTGTATTGCAAGTTAATTATTATCTGTATTGAAAGTTACATTATAATAATGTTTTTCTAATGGATAAACAGTAATGCACTGTTTACATTTTCCATTTTTGTTGTTCATATGACAGTTTCTGCCTGTATGACGACTAGTTCATACACAAATCGTAAAAATATGGGGGTGACTGCAGTCAAACTAATACAAGAAATTTGACTAAAAAGCTCAACAGAATGGGGAAGCAGAAAAACAGGCACAAAACAACACAATGTAACATTTTGACCGGGCGGCCTTTTTCAAACTAAGTGAACTACACAAACTATTGTGTTTTTGTGTGCCCGTTTTTCTGCTTCCCCATTTTGTTGAGCTTTTTAGTCAAATTTCTCTAGTTCATACACAACCATGTCTAATGACCATGGACACAGTCTGCTTTTATGCAACACTGTATAAGGCTTCCTTTGACAATGAACCAGCACATAGACATTAATCTATCATTCAATGAACGATTACGCTCTTTAATTTTAAAGGAGGTTGCACAGAGGATATTCATCAATGCAACAACAAGCTACAAACAGTGTTATGTCATAACGAAAAACTCCATGAAATAACAACATATCACACTCTCTTCTAGCACAATATTGGTCTAATAATATGGAAAGCCTCTACACCACATAGTTTAATAAATAATTTAAAAAATGTCTGTCTGTCCCATCTCATATGATTTCTTTGTAAACTTGCTGTAATAGTGGTCCTATGTAGGCTGGTCAACCCTGTTTCTCATATAGTTCTCCTTCCCAACTCCTATATTTCCTTGAAAGTTTCTGTATAGAATCCCATTTTAAGTTGTTTAGTCTTCCTCAAAACGTCTGTCAAGCGGTCTGTCATCCAGGCATGCACTACCAAATTCCAGCGTGTTTTTCTGTTTCAGGGACCAGTTGACGGTTGCTTGTATTAGCCGTCCCCAGTCACCAAGACCATTCCACGTGTGAAACTTAAACGACAGTCACATTTTTGAGACTTTGCCTGTGACCAAGCTGAATTATTATCTCTAACTGTTCAGTAACAAGTGCTTGTCTCTAATTTTGAACAAACTGAGTGATTTCAGTTGCAGTCCCTGTGGAGTTTAGAGCTGCAGTTTTAATTTAACAGAGATGAAATGCCTTAGAAGAGCTGCAGGAGTTTCAAGGAAAGACAGAATACGAAATCATGAAATCAGATGATGCTAGGAATAAAGCCAGTCTTACAGGTCATCAAAGAACAACAAATGAAGTGGTTTGGACACCTAACAAGAATGCCCTGGTACTATCCGCCACAGCGAGCCACACTAAAATGTTACAACGGGTATAGAGCGAGTGGAAGACCTCGGAAAAGGTGGAGTGATGGCATTAATAACAGCCTTACAGAAATGAACATCAGTCTTAATAGTGCTCTTGACAGAGCCCATCAAAGAACATTACATCTCCCCCCGACACTTCAATGAGGTACAAAGTGGAAGAGAAGAAGAAGAAGTTTTAATTTAAACTGCATACAGGTACATTCAATTTTTATGGCTGGAGACATTCTAACTCTATTACATTCAGAGCTGAATGCGGCAAATTAATTATAAATACAAGTTCAATTGCTGTTGAATTTTGAATTATTGGGCTTCAGTTTAATGTAATGAGGTAGCCAGTTTTCTTCATCACTACCATTCCTCCCAAAATCGGGAGAATTGTCAGGTATTTATTTTATGAGACTGGGTTGATCTCAGTGTCGCACTGGTCACTGTTCTGTCACTGCTGAGGATTGATCCAGGACCTGTCTTGATAATCAGCAAGCTAACCTCCGTGCTTTCATGGATTCTCTCTGTATCTGTACATCTTTTTATCTGTCTATCTATCTATATGTCTGTTTATCTCTGTCTCTCGCTCTCTCTCTCTCACACACATACACACTTATACAAACATGCATATTCAAACAAGCACATGAATCATTGTTCAGTTACAGGCAAACACAATATTTACATTTCTTCTATCATTATTGATTTTTTAGCACTTTGTTATTTATGTAACCTTTTAAAAGAAAACCAAGAGTTTTAGAAAGATAAAAGACAAAGAAATATTGAAATATAGATAAAAAAAATTTTTAATAACCTAAGCATTATATATTTGTCTTTGTTCCTTTTTATACATTAGCCAACTTCCTCCCAGTTTTTTTTTTTACTTTAATGTTTTCGACCTGTGAATGCTTAAAAAAAATTTATTGTAGACCTGTAGGAATTTCTGGAGAAACAAATCCTTAAAAACAAAAACAACCATTTTACACAGGTCACTAAAACATTAAATTTAACAAAATTCACCTCACTGTAATTTTTTTTTCACTCCAAAATATATAAAGATATGTAAAAAGGTAATCAATAAACATGAATAAAGTAAAGCATTAATAGAATGTATTCCCATAGGTATAAAGAAAAAATTTATTGGGTGATTCAAATATGATCCTATGCCCTCATATCTATGGGTATTTTAATAGCAAAGCTTTAATCGTAAGGGTGAACATATTTTGCTTATGTCTGCAGAGCAAAATAAGCCAGCTGTTTATATGGCAGAGTACACTAACGTTTAATGGAACCACGCCTACATACTTCAAAAGTCTTGGAACTGTACCGGTATTTATTGACATTTTTATTTGTTTCTTCTTCTCAACCTCATCCTCTTTTTTTTTTTAAATCTTCAGGTGTCTGGTCTGGAATAGACATGGGCAAACATGACTCTCCATTTCTTTTTTAATCTGATGTTTTAGTGAAGTTAGTGGTGCAGCAGGGAGTAACCAGGGGATCCAGCTGACACTCAACACTTAGAGAAAACCAGACTGTTGTGACACTCAACACTTAGAGAAAACCAGACTGTTGTGACACTCAACACTTAGAGAAAACATGTATGTTGTGACACTCAACACTTAGAGAAAACAAGACTGTTGTGACACTCAATATTTAGAGAAAACAAGACTGTTGTGACACTCAACACTTAGAGAAAACAAGACTGTTGTGACACTCAACACTTAGAGAAAACAAGACTGTTGTGACACTCAACACTTAAAGAAAACAAGACTGTTGTGACACTCAACACTTAGAGAAAACAAGACTGTTGTGACACTCAACACTTAGAGAAAACAAGACTGTTGTGACACTCAACACTTAAAGAAAACAAGACTGTTGTGACACTGACACTTAGAGAAAAACAAGACTGTTGTGACACTCAACACTTAGAGAAAACAAGACTGTTGTGACACTAACACTTAGAGAAAACAAAACACTCAACACTTAGAGAAAACAAAGACTGTTGTGACACTCAACACTTAGAGAAAAACAAGACTGTGTGACACTCAACACTTAGAGAAAACAGACTGTTGGTGACAAACTCAACACTTAGAAGAAAACAAGTCTGTTGTGACACTCAACACTTAGAGAAAACAAGACTGTTGTGACACTCAACACTTAGAGAAAACAAGACTGTTGTGACACTCAACACTTGGAGAAAACAAGACTGTTGGGACACTCAACACTTAGAGAAAACAAGACTGTTGTGACACTCAACACTTGGAGAAAACAAGACTGCTGTGACACTCAACACTTAGAGAAAACCAGACTGTTGCTGGTATTATCAGAACTGGAACTCTACACTGGCTGCTTATTGGAAATTTCTGAGTGCTGTCCAGTTAGTTCTCAACCCAACTCAATGAAATGAATGTTGTCTGTACAATTCTTTGTTCCTCAACTGTAGAAAAACAACAAAATAGCTTTCACATGAATTTTTCTCTGTTTCTGCTACCTAGTTTCATTTCTTATGTTGACATGCCCTTAATGTTGACTTTTCTGATTATATTGTCTGAATAATTCCTGTAGGAGCCATGATAATGCCATTGCTAGCATGCTTGTCTGCCTGCCATTGACGTAGGTTTGATTTAATTTAGATTTTAAAAGTTGACTGGATCTCCTAGGTCAAACCCAGCCTAAAATGGGTAGCGGAAAATGTCCTCGGAAGTGTTATTTGACATCACCCATCGAGAACTGATCAGCCAATATAAATTTGTGGCTAGTACTTCTTCTTCTGTGTTCATCTCAAGATGTAAATGCGTTGTGCCCGTTTACAGCATGGCTGTGATATTTGCTCTTTTCGGCTGACACATCTGACTTCTGTAGGCATTTGTTGACCGGGTTAGCCTTCCCAGTGCTTGGCTAGTACTACACCTGTATGTGCTGCATCAGTCTCAAACTCATGATACAATTTTGTTTTTTAAAAAACATTTTTATTAAGTCTGCTTTTATTTGTTTGTCTAATACATTTTTGTGCGTGTTAAATTTTTTTATACTGTTTTGTTATAAGCTGTCGGGCTGACATTTTGCACAGGCTAGATAAGTAATTAAAGCTTATTTCATAATTTGTTCACCTTTGCTTATCCGTTTGCTTAGGTTGTAGATATATTTCTTATTTGAACAAAGAAGACACAAACAATAGATTGCACAATTTATTGCCTGGCATATTTTGCTGTATCTCATCAGGTGCATACTACAGTAACAATTACATAAATGAAGCAAATAAGTGAATCCTTCATAACTGAAGTACAATTTCAACAACGATCAAACATGACTGCCTGTTTTTACCAGGGCAGCCGTAAAGAAAGAACCATCTCTTTCTGAATACAGAGTTCCGGGCGCAGTTGACAAATCGTGCAAGCTTCATAAAATCTTATGAATAAATTGTGCAATCTATTGTTTGTGTCTTCTTTGTTCAAAATGACAATGGGGAAACATTGCTTTGGTTTATTTCTTAGTTTAATTGCTCTAACTTCTGTGAAGATTTAGTGACAGTGTAGAGATTCAGAACAGAATACAGAATGCAGGTTATTTCAATTAAGACAATCTAACAAAATTCTGTTAATGGAATCTACAGTATACAAGTGTGAACAAATAGCACAGCAAAATTAGTGAAACCAAACTGTCTATCCAACAAGTCTGATTTAAGAAATCAGTTTAATGTTTGTTTGTCAGTCTTAGAAAGCCATAACCGAGGTAGAAAAATGGTGGGGGAAAAAAAGAAATAGACACCTGTTTTACACTAGGTATGCCTTTAACTGTGAAGCTAACAGATATTCTGGTATTTATATATTTCTTGCCTAAAATATCATTATCAAGGTCATAAATGGACAAGTCACCATTATTATACAGCCAGACCAAATAATCTCTTTGACAACCCTTAATGATGCCACACATGGAGAGTATCTCCAGCCGCCTCCTTCTGCTCCATTTCCTTTGCCATTCATTGAAAACTTTGAAGGTTGGTAGACATATTGTGAAGTATGCACGTGTGTGCACACACACGCATGCACCAATTTTCAGAATTATTTATAAACTAATTATATCAATAGGTAAAGTGGGGCAGACTTTTAATTTAAAAAAAAAAAACAACTTGGTTTCCAGGATGTCATAGCCTAAAATGGGTACCAGAAAATGTCCCGGAGAATAAAGATGGCTGGCATAATTGTCGACCTCATCACCCATCGAGTGCAGATTGGCTATAAAAATATATGGTCTGGTATCATATGTTGAAATATGCCATGGCATATCTTTATGTACTGCAGGATGAATAAGGCTTTAAGGAAAATGTGGCTTACATTTCTTATGGAAATAATATATTCATGCCATTTTTCATATGGTTGGCAAAATGGACATTCGGTGGTAGACTTGTATTTTTTAACCGACCAATCAGCACACGGTGGGTGTTATGGACAACATCATGCTGGCTGCTTTTACTTCCCGCTGAAGTCACAAACTAAAAAAAAAAAAAAAAAAAAAAAAAAAAATGAAATTAGTGGAAGACTAGGACTTCCAGCCAGTCATGAAATTTATAAGGTTTTGGTTTGAACAACATATGCCCATCATGGCACAAGAATAGTGACCCATAAGTGCTCCGTTCTACTTCTAATTCAAATCTGAGTCCAAAGAATCTCAGCGCAGTGCACAAACTTCTTAGCACCAGCAAGGATCCTGAGCTATTTTGGGTAGATTTTTAACTACAGCTTTTTGCCCAGGCTGTGCTTTTAGGCTACGCTTTTCAATTTCCAACTGCCAAGGGATATTTTTTTTTACGTCTGCAAGAATACATACGGGCATCCGGTCTTGCTACCCAGAAACCAGGGGAAATTACCACAATTCTACATGAAAAAAATCCCAGTCTTCACACCCAGTACCTTCAGCACTCGTGGCGGATGCCATGCCTCGAGACCACTCAGATGCCTATGAAATTCATTAAAGAGCAACAGATGAGTTGGTTTGGCCATCTGACAAGGATGGCCAGGTACCAGCATCTACAGAGAGCCACTGTGAAGAAATATAATGAACACAGTGCTAAGTGAAATCCACAGAAATATGGAATGATGGCATCAAGAACCGTCTTAGAGGGAAGAATTTGTAAAACAGAAAAAATAAAGGGAACATATGCTAAACAGAAAGAATAAAGGCAACATAAGCAAAACAGAAAGAATAGGGTCAACTGGTGAAAATGAAAACTAACTTATACAACACATTAGAAGAAGCACACAGAGGATCTTTAATCTTTCCCCACCATCAACACTTGGCTGCCATGACTGGAGAAAGAGACAAGAAGATGGAGAAAAAAAAAAGATTGCCTAGCAATGAAATCATTTTTGCTGGTGTTTGCATGGTGCCTTATGTGTTGCCACTGGTGATTACCCTTTAATTAATGCATTAAAACTGATATGTATTTATTTGGTGCTAAATGCATTATTGCTGATGTTTGCCTGGTGCTAGATGTACTGATACTGGTTGTTGTTTAGTGTGTAATATATTAATATTGGTGATTATTTAGTGTTGAATATATTAATATTTGTGATTGCTTAATGTTGAATATATTATAAATATTGCTGATTGCTTGGTGTTGAATATAATAATACTGGTCATTGCTAAGTTTTGAATAAGTTAATACTGGTGATTACTTAGTTTTGAATAAGTTTATACTGGTGATTGCTTAGTTTTGAATAAGTTTATACTGGTGATTACTTAGTTTTGAATAAGTTTATACTGGTGATTGCTTAGTTTTGAATAAGTTAATACTGGTGATTACTTAGTTTTGAATAAGTTTATACTGGTGATTGCTTAGTTTTTAATAAGTTAATACTGGTGATCGCTTAGTTTTGAATAAGTTAATACTGGTGATTGCTTAGTTTTGAATAAGTTAATACTGGTGATCGCTTAGTTTTGAATAAGTTAATACTGGTGATTACTTAGTTTTGAATAAGTTAATACTGGTGATTGCTTAGTTTTGAATAAGTTTATGCTGGTGATTGCTTAGTTTTGAATAAGTTAATACTGGTGATTGCTTAGTTTTGAATAAGTTAATACTGGTGATTGCTTAGTTTTGAATAAGTTGATACTGGTGATTGCTTAGTTTTGAATAAGTTAATACTGATCGTTGTTTACATTGTGAAGTAAAGAAAGGACCCTTTTCATGCTACTGGTGAGCAGTGGTTCTTGAAGATATTCATCTTTGAGAGGAAACATAGACATATGGTACTAGACCCATATTTTTTATAGACCAATCAGTGCTCTGTGAGGAGTGGTCAACATCACTCCTGCCACTTTTACTTCCTAGAAAATTCCCTATGCTCATTTTAGATTGGGTCAACATGGAAACTCAGGTTACTTATGAAGATGATTTAAATGAAAACCTTAAAAGTTTGATAGAAATTACAGTAACCATGCCATAGTCTTGTAACCTTTCCATATTGTTTCGGCGTGCCTGACGTGGTTGTCAGCATTGGTCACTGAAGTTTTTCTATTTTGAAACTTTCTACCCCACTCTACTGGAACTTCATCATTGAATTTTTTGTCTTCTTTGATTAAATAAAAAACACAGGAGAAAAGAAGGCTGATCCTCTTTGGTGCATGTCAAAAGTGGGGTGGCCATCTTTAAACTTTTTTTATGGTGTCACCATGTTTGTCTCCACTGTGCTGTCATGTGCTTAACAATCTTGACATCCTTAACAACAATATTGACAGGTTACAAGACATTTGCATGTTATAGTAATTTTGACCACACTTTTAATGTTTAATTTGAGGTCCCTGATATGAAAAATTTCATCCTGATTGGAATTTGAATTCAAGACCTTCAGCCTGGCTTTTTAGAATGAATGTGTAAATAATCTTATTGTTTTTTTTTTGGTGGTGTTTTTTTGTTTACTAGATTATCCAGTATCATCTGAGCCATACACTATGGCCCCACAGCAAGGATCTTATGATGTGGTTGATGTTGGTGGTGAACATGGGAAGGTGATGAGACAGATGGTCCTGCAGACACCCATTGCTTGGTGTAGTGGCACCCTTAATTATAATGGCACTCTGAATGTTGTGGGCAGCTTTAACTGGTACTTATAAAATATAGCTATTTGTTTTGTAATTAACTCTTTTAGTCCCAAGCTCCCCTTGTGGGTTTCAGGGCCCCATTGTGGGGAAACAAGAATAGACCCACTGTCTCCCTAACAAGCATGTTGTAAAAGTCGACTAATTGGGGACTTCCTTAGAAGTTGGAGTGCATCTGCCCGAGCAGCAAGAAACAACCAACTGCACACAAGTAAGCCAGTAAAATGGATGTACACGCAAAATTCAGATTCTGGCACAAAGCCAAAGTCCAAATGGATGAACAACCAGGACTTTCCTCTGGAGCTTTCAGCCAGTGAACAAACAAGAAGAAGGAGGAGTCCCAAGCAATGCCTGATGTATGAGTGGCTCTACAAGAGACACCCCGACTGTGTGCATGTGATACATCCTTGCCTTGCTGACTATTGCAGGTAGGCTAAAGGTGCTGCAGGCTCAGTCATACCTCAGAGTAGCTGCAGACAGGGAACACCCTCTGTATGAAGCTTTGGCTGCAGGCAAGGGTCAGAGGCTGAAAATGGGAAAATCGTGGATGGTTCAAGCAGAAGACACAATAAGACAAGTATGCATGCTGGAGAACATTCGGCAAGGAGAGGTGTGGGTCAGTGTACCAGCGGGAAAGTCTGACCTGTGTAGGGTTATGATAACATTGGGCCAGGTGTGCAGAGAGTGGCCAGCGTGTGCTACGGAGGATGGAGTCCAACAATTCACAACAATTCAGGCTCAGGTGATCTGATTATCTATACAGATGGTTCAGTGTTGAGAGGAAAGAGAAATGCCTGGGGGTTCGTAGCGAAAGCCAATGGAAAATCTTTAGTGCAAGACAGCCTAGCATATGACACCATAACATCTAGCATGAGAATGGCGGTGGAGGCGGTAACTGCAGCTCTCCGGTGGCTAGAGAACAAGATGCATACACATGTCGTAATTGTTAACAGACTCTGAAATCATGCTGAAAAAGGTGAAGACAGGGATGCTTCGAGCAGAGGGGCTAGCTTCAATGGAAAGGTCACAGGTGGTGAGTATACTTTGGATCATTTCTCCTGGCAATGCCGGCGTAGTGGGTAATGAACAGGCAGACAGATTGGCTTGATCCACACCACTGGGTGGTGAATTGATACATGACTAGGCAAATGTGGTCAAGGCCCTTTGGGAACAAGCAATGGAATCAGTAGAGAAAGAAGGTTATTATGGCCTGGAGAGAATGAGGCACCTGGGTGTACCCAGAGGGTCTTGTTGGCTCACTACACTCAAAGGAAAGGCAAGACGAACTTTTAACTAGATTGTGACCGGTACCATCAGTATTGGAACTCTGTGCTGGCTGCTGAAGATGAGGACGGAGCATTCATGGGAATGCCCAGAGTGCTGTGATGTCAATTCTTGACTCAACTCAACTGGCTCTACCTAATAGCAAAATGTTGTGTCTTAAATTTAAACTCAAGTCAAACATACTAAAAAGATATCCAGATACCAAACGGTATTGAATTTTTTTTTTTTTGCTGCTTTGTTCCTTCAAAGTCGGAGTACATCTACTTGAGAGGCAAGGAACACGAACTACACGCAAATAATCCAGTAAAATGGATGTACATGCAAAACTCAGGCCCTGGTACAAAATCAAAGTCCAAATGGATGAACAACCAGGACTTTCTACTGATATTCACAGTTGGTGAACGCAAAGAAAAAAAAAGGAGACTGCTGCTTTGAAAGTAATGCATTCATAATTTTTTACGATGGTTAGAAAAGTAATGCCTTCATGATTTTTAAAATCATGGTTATGAAAGTAATATATTCAAGATTTTTTACCATCGTGGTTTCTCTGCTTTGGCATCTCATGTGAAACCTTCTAGTACTGAAAGTGTTGATGACTGTTTTGAACATGTTTTTGATGTGAGGAGAGTTTCTTGTATTTTAGACAATAATTATCTCTTGTGTGTTCTGGGGTCTCATGGGGGAGGAGGAGGGGGGGGGGGAATTGACTTCTCAGCAAGAATGCCATAAAAGGTGACTAATGACAGTTTTGCTAATTTGAACGTGGTGGGCTAAAAGGGCAAGATATCACAGCCTAGCTGTAAACCACAGCATGCCAACTGCTTTTTTCAGGGTGGGGGCTTTAGAAGAAAACGTTAATAATGTATACCTTCAGCTTTTTGTGTTTACTTCTTAGTTGATGATTATCATTAGCGTACTACTTCCTTTGTGCGTGCTGCATCTGACCATATTTACCAAAATCTTTTATCCACTATATTGGCAGTCTGGTTGTACGTAGCCCCAGTCATAGTTATAAGGGTCTGTGTTCATGTTTAATTGCCTGTAGTTTTAAAAAAAACACCTTTACTGCCTGTATTTACCACTTTCTTTATGGCAGCGCAGGATAATTTAGGATTATATTCCTGCCGCAACACACACACACGCACGCACACATATACGCATGCATACACACGCATGCACACGAACACACAATAAACCTTTGATCAGTTGGTTTGGGTGCGCCTCCCCCTCCCCACCAAGCTGCTATCTAAAGTTTTACCATAACAAGCTGAGATTTAAAAAAATCTTAGTTATGGATGGCAAACAAACAAGGTAGACCCCAGATAGATGGCAGACCAACAAGGTAGACCCCAGATAGATGGCAGACCAACAAGGTAGACCCCAGATAGATGGCAGACCAACAAGGTAGACCCCAGATAGATGGCGGACCAACAAGGTAGACCCCAGATACCCCATTAAATCTACAAAGCAAGTTATAATTAGGGCACCTGTAACGGCTGCAGCAGGTGTCACCTGCAGTTCTATTCAGGTAAGGACTTCATCTTTCTATCACCTTAGGAATTAGGTAGGATGAGAGAAGGAGAGAGATATTATCACAGCAGAATAGTAACATGTCAGATATATGTTTCTTTTTTGTAATCAGGACCGATATTACAATTTCTACTGATATCTTGCTTGGAGGCGTTAATGCATCTGATGGTGCTTTTATTGGAGTCAGAATTAACAATGGAGGATGCACCACATATGCAGCTATGGGATTATTTTTCTTCACCTACCCTAATGATGGCCGCTTCTCACTTACAAGTGACGTCTGTAAGTCTAACTATATGTATAATCTATGAAATGTTAGACAAGTCACTTCAGAGGTCTTTGGTTTGAATCTGCAATGGGCAGATATTTTATAATTAATTGACATTGGCTACCAGTTTGATTCAGCCTACAATTGGTACCAGGAAATGGCTGAGGAAGTAAAGACGGGCAACATGATGTCGACCACATCACCCATTGAGTGCAGACTGGTTTATCAATATTTTAGTCCAGCATTAAATTCCTGATCTACCGATGGTGTGAAAAGGCCACCCCCCCTCTCCTCCTCCCTCTTTAAAAAAAAACTTCTCCTAACAGCTTGTTTGGAACATGGCGCATGAATATCCGTATCTTTTTTTTCTTCCAACATTTTTATTAAAGCATATATTTAATAATAATTTAATAAGTGCACTAATGAGCACTTCCCTATAAATTATACTCCACCTCGATACCACAAGGTACAAGAGGATCAAGATGAGATAAGCTATGCTTGCAGCGAATAGAGGAAATGCAGTTGTGTGACAGAATAACTTATATGCACTCAACTCTTTCAGTCGCAAGCAACACCTGATATATGAATGACTTTACCACTTGATTTATTTACATGGCATAATGTGTTGATCTCTTAACTTTAACATTCAGTGAAAACATACTAAAGAATCCTGGCTTTCCCAATAGTTAAAAACCCTGTTTATATTGCCACTTTGAAAGTAATTCACTCATGATTTACCCTGCCTTCTCCTGTGAAATCTTCTGATACTGATAAAGTGAATCAAGAAGTGAAGAAACGAAGCTGGTACATGATAGGACACACAGTAAGAAAATGTCATATTGATTTAACTAGAATATCCATGGACCACCGAGTTGAAGAAATAAATGGAGACAAAACATATACATTGGGCATCAGACTAGGGTTCATGAAATGGGGAGGACTTGAGTTTAGCTGTAGAAAGTGGCAAAGACTAGGGTTGCCTGGGAGAGTTGGGGTGTTTGTGTTCCAGTTAGGAACTAAATGTTGAATTAAAAATCGACATCGCAGCACTCGGGACACTCTTGTAAGTGCTCCGTCCTCATCTTCAGCAGCAAGCAAAGAGTTTCAATTCCGATGGCACCATTAGCCATCTGACTGTATATCCGTCTCATCCTTCCCCTGAGTGTTGAGCATCAACCATATCTTTTGGTAACTCCTTGCGGCGCCATTCTCCTCAGACCGTAATGATCTATCTGCGCATTCGCAGTTTTCACTTGTTCCCAAAGGGCCCTCACAATATCTAGCTTGTCATACATCAATTCCCCACCAAGTGGTGCAGAGCCGGCCAGTCTATCTGGCTGCTCATTTCCCAGGACACCAGCATAACCTGGAGAAAATATTAGGAACTAAACTAAAATGATAGGAACTAAATGGTGGAAGAAAGAAAAAGATATCTACTAATGCATATCATGTGTTTTAACTTTGTTATTCAAGCTATTTCATTAATCTGTAGTGTCGTTGCTTCTTGCACAACATTTCATTGTTTCATTAAAAATTCTCTGAATACAAACTACAGATTACGAACTACTGCAGTCTGTAGGAAAATAAACAATTTCTGAGGTATCATCTAGTGATTACATGTAATTAATTTGTAAAAAGTACAAAATTTGATGTTTTGGGACACCAAGAAGAAGAGCAAATCACACATTGTGTGTTCCTTGGGGGTGAAGGAATTACAGGCTTAGAGTTCAGTAATGATGACTTAGAACTTAAAATTTCCAGTCCAACGATACCTCAGTGAAGCCTGTAAGTCAATTCTAAGCAGAGATGTTAACATTTTAGTGGCGGATACCACCATAGACAAATTTTAAATTAACCTAAAAAAAAAAAAGAAGGTGTTGCGACCCAGTATTAGTCTCATAATAAAAATTAAAATGGGAACTATATTTATCATTTGTAAAACTTTAAATTGTTTAAAACAATATTTGCATTTGTCTGTTTACATTTTTCTGTTACAGTGGGGAAAAATGTGATTGTATCAGGACGAGAAAGCGGAGTTATAGTACCTGGCTGGAATACATTGACACTCTCTGTTAAGGTTAACTGTTTTCTCATATTTCATATGTATGTGTACATTTGAGTAGAAAGATTTTATGTGAGTTAATGTAAGCAGGTTTATATTTATGTGGATGAAAGTATGTATATGTCTATGAGAGTGTGTTTTTGGACACACGTATACTTCAGATGTTATGTCAATTTTTTAACAGACCTTGTTTTAGTGGTAGTTTGGACACAAGAATGCCTGGTAGTAGACACTTGAAATAGTCATTTTGTTAGGTATTTATTAATGTTTTATTTTTCATGTGATAAAAGGTTTAGAGGTGACTGCAGTTGGACTAGGATTAATAAATTATACATTTACTGAATCATGATTAGGAGGCTAGGTGACAGAAAAAAATGGTGGGGGGGGGGGGAGGGGGGGTTGTAAAGGTGGAACATGAAAACAAATGACTGTTTCAACCAAAGCCTTAATCAACTAGCACTACAATGAGAAAGGAGAAGAAGAAGAGTAATGGAAACCAGCTACCACAGGGAGGAATCAAGTGAATAACTTTTATTCTTCTCCTTGATAAAGGTCCAAGATTTCATTTATTTCATTGACTGTTCCTCCCACCCCCGTATTTCCAGCTTTCTAGTCTTAGTTCAGTTAATTACTTATATTTTTATATTTGAATTCTTCTCTTCCATCTATCTGAATTCCTATTTATTGGAAGTACAGAAAACCTAATTATAGAAACTCAGAGTTCTGTGTGTGTGACTTCAACATACATTTGTTAGTTTACTTCCTGTAGACATGTTTCCTCAAAACTTGCAAGCCCCGTTTATCTTTTCTCTTAGGCAGCACATTTCTTAGTAACCCTTTACAGTTTTCAAATACCATGGTCTCAGACAAAAGCAAAAGCAGCTTGCATATTTAACCTCTTTGGTTTTGTTGTGTCTGAGAAGATTGGATATTTGTGAACTCACTCACAACAGATTAAAAAACAACAACCATATAATTAAAAACCAGTTGTTTATGTAAACTCTCAGCTTTTCTGAGAGCAAATTTTCTACCACCTGACCTTGAGGTAGACATTAAAGTCTCCCAGCTATGAGCTTCCAAATGAATGGTCATTTTTATATTGAAAATTTCTGGTATGACTTTAAGTACTGCATTATCCCCCCCCCCCCCCCCCCCCCCCCCCCCCAATATTCTGTATGATTGTGGTATCAGGTAAATAGATTATATCTTCTTCTGTATGTTTTCTCTGTTTTTACCTTTATACAACACATACTTTGTCAGTGGTTTTTCAGTTAAGAAAGTCACAAGCCTCTGTAAAGACTGTGGTGCACTGCATATCCTCTACTGATCCATGCAGCATAGTTTCCACAGGAGTGCAAACTGGCAAGACCTGAGACCTCTCTGCTGCATATAGAAAGAAAATCTGCAGCGCATATTCAGTATTCATGGGCACCTGCCTACATAAGGCAAAGCTCTGAGTTCTCAATAAATTATCTGTGGATATGGCTGCAGAGGCTTAATAATGGTCTCTTGCTTTCGTGTGTGGAGTTTGATTGGTTTTTTGGAATTGTGTTCTGGTTGGGAGGTATTACAACGGGTTCTAACAGCTGCCTTCATCTGGGTTGATTTTTCTCATAAGTGCACCCTGAATCTGGCTTTTCTATATTGTTCTCAGTTTTAGCTTCTGGTTTCTGTGTCAGCCTTGGGTCAAAGGTAACATCTAAATTAATTGATTGAAAGGTGAGGGAATCAATTTCATTGCAATGGGTTTTATTCTGTTTAGCTTGGTCAGTGTATGGAGATATTCAGACCACCTGCAGAGTTTCATACAAAATATAAATTCCATAATTCTGTGACAACCTCATGGAATTTTGCTAAAAGATTCCACTCATGAACCAAGCGCAGACATCTCAAAATGAACCAACAATTTCTAGAGTTAAAGGCAAATGACATGACAGTTTCCTCTTGGAGACGTGTGTTTGGTACTTGGAACCTGGTTAAAGGATTTCACTTATTCCATGTATAATGTGACAGAGCAGCTGGCTGAGCAGTTAGAATGCTGAGCTGTTATGTGGGAGACCTGAGTTTGAATCCTCGCTCAGATGATGGCAGTGTTTTCATCAATAATAAAAATTAAAATGCTGACCTACACAGTTCATGGCGACAGCACTAGCCATGCTGCTGTACATGTTTGGTCTCTAGACCAGCTACATGTCTCATGAGTGTTATCAATAAAACTCACTTGTTTTGCTTGTCTTACCTGGCGTTCTGTCTTCTTTTTCTTGACTTCTTCTTTTGCTGCTGCAGATGTCGAGAGAGATATAAGTTTCTGCTTCTTACTCTTCTGGGTTCCTCAGCCATGGACACATTGTACTTTTGTAGAGTTTCTCTGTTGTTATCTTTCTATTTTGTTCTTTTCCTACCTCACGCTATGTGTCCCTCTTCTCTTTTGGTATATGCCTTCGATGGTATGGCAACACAAGGCATTCTCTCTAAGTGGGCAAATCATTGTTTACTGTCTATGTATGTAATTTAATATTGGTTCTGTGCCAACATTTTATTTTATCTGGTCTGGTCACTCCTGCAGCCTTTCTCTGGTATCTCATTTCCATGGTTACATTCTATAACCACATAATTTCTTGACATTTTTTTCAGGGCACAGTGGCAACTGGGATTTGCAATGGAGTGGAGCTGTTTTCAGTGCTTGTCCCAAGTTTCCCTGCCAATGGCTTTGCTGGTGTTGGCACTGATATTTATGGATATGCAGACTTTGACAACATCCAAATTACCAATGCTGCGGATCCATCTGCGAGCAAAAAGAAGAGCAAGGCTCTATACTTTCAGAAGGAAAGCCATGACGTATCTGCTTAAATGTCAGTTTTGAATGCAGTGACATATTTTTAATACAAGTAATGTCAATGTCTATTTTAATAATGTGAGTGAGTTATTTACAATAAAAGTAATGTTGAAGTCTGTTTTAATCATGTGAGCGAGATACTTAAAATAAAAGTAAATATTTATATGTTTAAAAGGGAAACAAGTTTTATCCAACTGTGTTCTTTAAAAAAATTTGATGTCAAGGGGGGGGGTTTTGTTTTCATAAACAGCTCCAGCTAGTTTGAACATCTGTGATGTTGAAGCTGCAAAAGTTGATGCTACCCTTGAACATTTGGTCTTGCTAGAGAATAGAAGGGGAAAGGGGAGGGAGATAAAATGAAACCATTGCTCTTTCATCTCCTCGCCTTTAAGTATATTTTCTGGAGGTTACGTTGCTCTTGTCAGAGTTTCGGTGCCATTTGATCTTGTTTTTTACAGCCTATGCAGGCTATGTGTTTTTAATTTTACTGCTAGCTGGTTAAAAAAAAAATTGAAAATGATTGCCTCTTCTGCTATTAATTTTATCCTTTTATTCATATTGCCTAATTGCTCTCTTCTTGTATGAAGACCAAAAAAAAAACATATCGAACAAGTTTAAGATTGGATAAGGATGGAAAATAAACCTAATCCCCACCCCCTGTACCCCCCCCCCCCCCCCCCCCCTTTTTTTTTTTAAAGAAAGAAAGCAGTTATTTCTTTGCTCTGTTTGTATTTAGTAATGACTTTCCTTCATTTAAGAAAATCATTTTTGCAAAATATAATGACCCTTAAATATAAAAAATCCATCTTTTTAGTGAGTTGTGCGGGCCACGATGACACAATAGATGGCAGGCTAGCCTGTCTGCTAGATTGTTATAAAAGTGAAAAGGACTGCAAATTTCTGTTACTTCTTCTTCTAGTTTATTTTGAAAGCATTTCAGAGAAATATAAAAAAAAACATTTATTTTAAAAACTAAATTGCGAAAAGTTGCCGTCTGTGGCTTAGGTGTTGCAAACGTGCTTTGTAATGTCGGGGTGCCGGGTTTGATCCCTGCTGCGAACAGTTTGTCTTGCTATAGTTTCGACCATGGTACCGAGAGCTGACCCCCCAGAAAGAAATGGCAAACTATTGGACATAAATTTGCCTAGAAAACCACAACAGCTAGAAAGTGCTGGGGTTGGTTCTGCAACGTCCTGTCCAAAATTGCGAAAAAGGTCATTTTAAAATATTTTTATGGCGAAACATTATAACTGTCAACTCTTACCTGTGCTCAGCCCTCCTATAAAATGCATACATAAGGACACAACGGTTAGAAAGTGATGAAACCGAGACCCCAAAGATGTCAATATAAAGAAGAATAGTTGAATTCCATGAAAAACAAAAAGAGTCAAATACAAAGAGACTGGAGAGATGGAATGAAAAGAGTTGTTGACAGTATCAAGAAGAGACAAGGAAACATTATGGCTGTGGCAAGAGACACAAAACCTGTATAGAAACCCTACTGAAAGGAAACCTTGAAAGCAGGTTTTCAAGAGGTAGACCTGAATTCAAGTGAGATAATAACACAAAGGCATGGACAAACAGCTGAATGAGTGAGTGTACACCCAGGGCGAGAGATAGAGAGTGTTAGGTATCCATTGCAGTGCTTTTACTATAAAAATGACACCTGATTGATTGTTAGACATTATTCATTAAGCGCTTTTTACTTTATTTTGTATTTATACATTTTTTTTATTATAGCTCAATACAATCATTCCATTTTTTTTGTTTTAAATTAAAGGTTTCTTCCTTATTACATGTGTCTGTGTGTGTGTTTAGTATTAAAATGTTCAGCAATGTGTGCTATATGTTGTTTAAAAGTTCAGCAATGTGTACTATATGTTGTATAAAGATTCAGCAATGTGTACTATATGTTGTATAAAGGTTCAGCAATGTGTACTGTATGTTGTATAAAGGTTCAGCAGTGTGTGCTATATGTTGTATAAAGGTTCAGCAATGTGTGCTATGTGTTGTGTAAAGATTCAGCAGTGTGTGCTATATGTTGTATAAAGGTTCAGCAGTGTGTGCTATATGTTTTATGAAGGTTAAGCAGTGTGTGCTGTATGTTGTAAAAAGGTTCAGCAATGCATGCTATATGTTGTATAAAGGTTCAGC
Organism: Candidula unifasciata; assembly: GCA_905116865.2. Classification (NCBI taxonomy): domain Eukaryota; kingdom Metazoa; phylum Mollusca; class Gastropoda; order Stylommatophora; family Geomitridae; genus Candidula; species Candidula unifasciata. The sequence continues at coordinate 416,175 of CAJHNH020001435.1, read as the reverse complement.
AGTGTGTGCTATATGTTGTATAAAGGTTCAGCAGTGTGTACTATATGTTGTATAAAGGTTCAGCAATGTGTGCTAAATTTTGTATAAAAGTTCAGCAGTGTGTACTATATGTTGTATAAAGGTTCAGCAATGTGTGCTGTATGTTGTATAAAAGTTCAGCAATGTGTGCTATGTGTTGTATAAAGGTTCAGCAATGTGTGCTGTATGTTGTATAAAGGTTCAGCAATGTGTGCTATGTGTTGTATAAAGGTTCAGCAATGTGTGCTATGTGTTGTATAAAGGTTCAGAAATGTCATGCACCTTCAGAAGATTCTCAAAAAACTTCAGAGCAGAGTAGCAAGCAATTATTGATTCAGCCAAAGTTCTATAGGAAAGAAAATTTAAAACAGCAAAATTGTTTTCCTTTGTGATTGCATGTCAGTCCTCCAGGTGACTCAGAGGAATCCACGAGACAATATGGAGATAGAACTGACCCGTCAGCTAAACAGACTCACAGAAAACAATCAGATCGTTCTCTAATGGATTCCGGCTCACTGCAGCATACTAGGAAATGTCTTAGCAGACAGACAAAGGAGAAGCAACACACCATTCATTGTCATTACTAGAAATCAGAATACTAATCACAGAAAAATTCAAGGAAATGTGGAGAGAACAATCCAACAGTAAACATCCACAAGAGGCCATCAGAGGACTCAACAGAAAGCAACATTCAACAATTTTCCGTCTAGGAGCAGGACACTGCAGGCTCAACTGCCACATGCATAAAATAAAGATTGTACACTCCCCACAGTAAGCCTGTCAAACAGGACCACAAACACCTGAGCACATTCTGCATACCTGCCCACTCTACCTACAACTTCGAAAAGACATCTGGCCTCAAGAGCAAAGTGTGCAGAGCAAGCTATTGGGAACCATGAAGGACCTGCTACTGACATGTGAGTTTATAGAGGCAACCCACCTGATGGTCTGATCTGAGCATACAAAATGGAATGCAAAGAAAAAGAAGAAAAAGAAGTAAAGGTTCAGCAATGTGTGCTATATGTTGTATAAAGGTTAAGCAATGCATGGCATGTGTTGTATAAAGGTTGAGCAATGCATGGCATGTGTTGCATCAAGGTTCAGCAGTGTCTGTTATGTGTTGCATAAAGGTTCAGCAGTGTCTGTTATGTGTTGCATAAAGGTTTAGCAGTAGTACGATGTGTGTTGTATGAAGATTCAGTGTTGTCTGCTATGTGTTCTTTGAAGTTTCGGCAGTGTCTGCTATGTGTTGCATAAAGGTTCAGCAGTGTCTGCTTTTTGTTGCATAAAGGTTCAGCAGTGTCTGTTATGTGTTGCATAAAGGTTCAGCAGTGTCTGCTATGTGTTGCATAAAGGTTCAGCAGTGTCTGTTATGTGTTGCATAAAGGTTCAGCAGTGTCTGCTATGTGTTGCATAAAGGTTCAGCAGTGTCTGTTATGTGTTGCATAAAGGTTCAGCAGTGTCTGTTATGTGTTGCATAAAGGTTCAGCAGTGTCTGCTATGTGTTGCATAAAGGTTCAGCAGTGTCTGTTATGTGTTGCATAAAGGTTCAGCAGTGTCTGTTATGTGTTGCATAAAGGTTCAGCAGTGTCTGTTATGTGTTGCATAAAGGTTCAGTAGTGTCTGCTATTTGTTGCATAAAGGTTCAGCAGTGTCTGCTATTTGTTGCATAAAGGTTCAGCAGTGTCTGCTATTTGTTGCATAAAGGTTCAGCAGTGTATTCTATGTGTTGCATAAAGGTTCAGCAGTGTCTGCGATGTGTTGCATAAAGGTTCAGCAGTGTCTGCGATGTGTTGCATAAAGGTTCAGCAGTGTCTGCGATGTGTTGCATAAAGGTTCAGCAGTGTCTGCGATGTGTTGCATAAAGGTTCAGCAGTGTCTGTTATGTGTTGCATAAAGGTTCAGCAGTGTCTGCTATTTGTTGCATAAAGGTTCAGCAGTGTATTCTATGTGTTGCATAAAGGTTCAGCAGTGTCTGCGATGTGTTGCATAAAGGTTCAGCAGTGTCTGTTATGTGTTGCATAAAGGTTTAGCAGTGTATTCTATGTGTTGCATAAAGGTTCAGCAGTGTCTGCGATGTGTTGCATAAAGGTTCAGCAGTGTCTGTTATGTGTTGCATAAAGGTTCAGCAGTGTCTGCTATTTGTTGCATAAAGGTTCAGCAGTGTATTCTATGTGTTGCATAAAGGTTCAGCAGTGTCTGTTATGTGTTGCATAAAGGTTCAGCAGTGTCTGCTATTTGTTGCATAAACGTTCAGCAGTGTATTCTATGTGTTGCATAAAGGTTCAGAAGTGTCTGCTGTGTGTTGTATAAAGGTTAAGCAATGCTTGATATGTGTTGTGTAAGGTTTCAGCAGTGTATATTATATGTTGTATAAAGGTTAAGCAATGCTTGATATATGTTGTGTAAGGTTTCAGCAGTGTATATTATATGTTGTATAAAGGTTCAGCAATGCTTGATATATGTTGTGTAAGGTTTCAGCAGTGTATATTATATGTTGTATAAAGTTTCAGCAGTTTATACTATGTGTTGATGAAGAATATTTGTGATATGTGTTGTATAAATATCAGCAATGCATTTTATATGTATAAAAATGATGAGACCTGATAGTGGACAGATTACAAAAACTAATGCACTTGTAACTCAGTAAAGTCCCTTCACTCTTCACTATTTCCAAATGGAAATATAAGTATATAATTGCATACTGGCAGGTTTTGCGTATCCTTTACGGGACATTGCAGAACCAACCCCAACGGCCCCTGGCTGTTGTGTGATTTTTCTAGGCAAATTTACACCCAGTAGTTTGCCATTGCTTTCTGCACGATCGGCTTTTTTGATACCACTGTCAAAACCAATGCAAGGCGCATGGCCCGCCACTGGGATCGAACCCAGCATCCGGGCAATACGAAGTGTTCGCATCGACTTAGCCACAGAGCCGACACATACTGGCAATGAAAAGGTATTACAATGCATATAAATAAAAATTCCCCAGAAGGCAGTTTGTAAGTCTAGTAAAATAATTTCAAAATTTTATATAATATACTAACAACTCAACTCCCCCCACCCCACCCCCCCCCCCCTTCCCTTTTTCCGTTTTTTAAAAAACCTACTGAAAGGCCAAAGTAAGTTATATCACTAGTTTGTTAGTGCTACATTATCTGGTCTAAATATGAAATAAAAATATCAAATATTGTGTGTACTTGCTTAATAATGTTATACTGAAATATGTGGGTTGTTATAAAAAGATTTGTTTCTACTTAACTGAGGGTTTTATTAGCCCCTAAAAATGTGTAGCATCCACACAGCAATTCAACATTTTGCTGCAGTTTTACAAATTATTAAATGAAAGTCATGACTGTACAGATTATTTTTAGCAGTGATGCAAGCTTGCAAGCAAATGGTTTGAACTTTCAAATAATCTTCCACAAAAGTAGTGAAAATAAATATCACAAACATAAGGAAAATATAAAAAAAAGGTAATCAAAATGTCTCAAAAGTAATGAAACATCACAAACCTAATGCAAATATCACAAAAGTGATGAAAACATTTGCCCTAGTAAAGGTAACATATAACATTGTTGCTGCACATATCACCAGCAGTAAGCAGCTTTACAATATTTGCATTAACTCCTTCAGTCTTAGAGAAACATTTTTCCCCTCCCTAACTCTTTATAAACTACTGGACGTAAATTTGCCTAGAGAAACCACACAACAACCAGGGGCTGCTGGGGTTGGTTCTGCAACGTCCTGTTCCTGTAAAGGGATACGCAACTAACCTAACTCTTTATGACTTCGTTAGGTAGTTGACAGATTATCCCTCATTGCAATCGAACCATTCAGGCCATAAGGACTTGGATCCTGTCCTCAGTAAATCTTGCAGCAAGTAGCGGCTGACGACTCCGTTCTGTGCTGGTTTCTTCTTCTTCTTTGGCCTTTTACATGGTGCTCTTGAATGGCCACATCCCTTTTAACATGCTGTTCTTGCAGTGTGGTCATGGTTGCAGATTCACAATCACTTTGTTTTCGCAAAAGTCTTACTTCTCATAAAGCATTCGGTATATCAGCCTGGTCCATGGCTCGTCCACCAGCCACGATAGCTTTACCTGAAAGCCTATCAGCTTGCTCATTTTTTTGCACGCCTGCACGCCCTGGCACGAAAGTGTCAGCCCGGACCTGACCGCCTCAGAGGCACATTTATAACATAATACTCGTCTGGTACCAAGCTACTCAATATATATTCATTAGTTAGCCGTGGCCTGGAAAAAAGGGCAGGGGGCTGTTTACGATGCCAAGTTTTGGTAGTACATCTGGTCTTGGGGGGCCTGTCAAGACCTTTTTTTTCAGGATAGCTCACCTGCCTTTGGTCCAAGCCTGGCATCCAACTCGTAGCTCCTAGTAGCTACCAGCATCCGGTAGCATCCACCACCGGGAAACGATTTTTACAGGCCGGCTAAACTAGGTGAGGGGTATCCGAATGGTTAGTAACCTTCGGTGAGTCAGGATCTGCCCATGCAAGCATGCAGAGTCTGGACTCTGCTGAATGTGTGAAGGAAAAAAAAAATACACGGTTCAACGGACCTGACGGCCAGTACTAGCGACATGCTGTGGGGCGTAAAAAGCAGGCTTATAGGACCCCTGGTCATACACCGCACCTGACTTCATCTCCACGTCTTGACTTATCCTGCCACTATATCCAGATGGACACAGGTGACAAGTGTGTCGACGAAATAGCGCAAATCTACCTCATTTTAAACTTTTATCGCACAAGTCATTCTTTCCAAGCAGAGTACACAATTCTGACTCTATCACTGATCGTCATAATATTAACTCATTATATCGGATAGTAGAACTGTTATCCTCGTAAGGGTTCCAGTGCCCCTATTGGGAGGAGGGGGGTGGGGACAAGAATAGACAAGAATAGAGTCGACGCATAGGGTTTCCTTCAAAGTTGGAGTAAATCTGACGAATCCAGCTGAGGGCTGCTGGCGTTCGGGCTTATGCGTTAAGTTGCGAGTAAACTACGTGCTACAGTGAGGGTACACAAGAATTTGAACAGTATCTACATGCCCCCTTTAAACATTTCACAATTTCTAGCCTAGGAGACAAAGAATCAACAATCTGCACACAAATAAGCCACATCTGGACTATGGATGTGCAAGCAAAACTCAGGTTCTAGAACACGACTCAAGTTCAAAACTGGATGAACAACCAGATTTTTTGCAACAGAGTTTACAGCCAGTGAAAGTAAAGAAGAAGAGGAGAAGAAGCAGAAGAAGAAGAAGAAGAAAACAGAAGAAGAAGACTCCTTCTGCCAGAAGAATTTTTAAGATTTTGAAAAACATTGGTTGTTGCGTTCCTTAGAGGACGTTGCAGAACCAACCCTTCTGCCCCTAAAATGTGTGTGGTTTCTTTTTCCAGTATTTTGGATAAAAACTTTGTACGGTACTTGAAACCACTGTCGGAACCAACGCAAGGCGCAGTGCCCGCATGGATCGAACCTGGCATCTGGCATTACGAAAAGTGTTCGCATCGTTTAGCCACAGATTTAAAAACATTTTCTTTAAAACTGGCGGAATAAGGGAGTAAAAGTAATTTTGGTACTGAATTCCTACAATCTTCTTTTTCTGTATTCAGCCGCTGTTTTCTCCGGCGGATAGTTCTGGTTGTTGGTACATTTGGACTTTGGCGTTGTGCCTGGTTCTGAGTTCTGCGTGTACATCTGTTTTACTGGCTTATTTGTCTGCAGTTTGTTGTTCCTTGCCGCTAGGGCAGATGCACTCCGACTTCCAAAGGAAGTCCTCAATTAATCGACTCCTACGACATGCTTTTGGGGAGGCAGTGGGTGTATTCTTGTTTTTCCCATAATGCGGAACCCAAATGGGAAATTGCCTACAACAATCATCATCATCATCATCATCATCATAAACCACTTCTGCCGTTAAGCGGCGTGGGGAGGAATAATTTGGATCCAGTGCACGTTAGCTGCCACTGGCTATTGTCATGCCGTGAAGGCGTAGAATGTCTTTAATGTTGTCGATTCATGTATTCCGCGGTCGTCCTCTTGCTCTAGTAGCTGATCTTCTGAGATGTAGTGCTTGTGATGGTATTTGATCTTGCGGCATTCTAATAAGATGGCCAAACCATTTAATCTGCTATTTCTCGATGAATCTAGTACAAGGTGTCGTTCCTACAATTTGTCTGATAGTTTCACTATTCACTCGATCTCGTATTGTTAGGTTGGCTGCTTTTCTCAGGCACCTCATCTCGCATATGGTGATTTTGCGTATATGGGCTTTAGATAATGTCCATGTTTGGCATCGGTAGCCTAATGTTGGAATGAATATGCTATTAATAATCTGTCTCTTTGCACTCATAGTTAGCCTTCAACAATGATGGCTTAAATAAAAAAATAAAAAAATAAAACAATGCGGTTATGAGGCAGATATGCGGACGCGACCGCACACACACAGTTGTATTAAAACTGGGATATAAAATATTACAGCGGGGAAGGAAAACAGCTAAAGTTAGGTAGTTTATCACCTCCATGATTATAATCGGTAGGGTATAGGTAATAAGGGAGCCATAAAACATGTATGCAATCGAAACGAAACCCACTGCTGGCTGCGTGGATTGTTATCATGGTATAGGGCGTCACAGGTCGACCCAGCCTAAAATGGGTACCAGAATGTATGTCCTGGCGAAGTAAAGACGGCCGGCGTAATGCTGACCACATTACCCACCTAGTGCCGAATGGTCTGTAAAAATATGGGAAGCTCTTCCCATTTTCTGAATAATGCTAAAGAGTGAGTGAGTGACTTTCTACCCCACCAGGACATCACACAAGCGATAAACACCCGATGACACAACGTGCCACCATGTGGATGAGGATCACCGTGGAGAGGTCCCAGAAACCGCGTTTAGACATTTGGCCATTTTTATGGCCTGCCTATATTGCGGCCCCTGGCAAAAGCCGAGTGGGGCTTCAAATAACTGAGTTCTTAAATTTTCAAATGCTAAAGACGTTAAAATGGATCTTTATACAGGCATGGCTTGGTACCGACTGAGTTCAAATTGTGTGCAAGTTGTCCAGCTCACGTAATCCCAACATTGAAATCATTGCGGCTGTATCATTTTTGAGTGGTCTTTCTGTATGAAGTGAAGAATAATAATAAAAAATACACACACACTTTGTAAAGTTTGCATTTTTTAGAGGAAAAATATTATTTACTCTACAGATAAGTAAATCTAATTATAAGTCGCATATAATGTACTGATTGCATCCCTTTGAACTGTCTTCGTAGCGTCTGACAGGGCAGTGGTTTTCAGTCTGCTAACAATAAAATAATTAAATAGTGAAGGTGGTTAGCAACCTAGGCCTAACCAGCCTTCTAGCATGTTATATGCCTTATCGTCTCTACATCAAGGACACTATGACAAGAAGACTATAACTTCAGTCCACCGTACAATTTCTTAAAGAGCAACAATTGAGATGGTTTACTCGACTGATGATAATGCTCTGGTATTAACTTGCGGTAAATCACCGTGGAAGGGAAGGGGGGGGGGGGGGGAGGGGATGTCAAGCCGTTTGCCTTGCGCTTCGAAGATCGTGGGTTTGTTTCACGGTGGCCCCGTTTAGTTCACGTGTGCAGTTCTTACGGAGATCACCGGGGATCGTGACCGGAGCTATAGAGGTCGTGCTCTGTGCGACGCTCTCAGCAGGCAGCTAGCTTTTCTACGAAGACTGAGCCATGTGGGTCAAAACCCGATGGAATGAAATCGATCCTCTCACTTTCACTTTTACCTTCACCTTCATCAACTGCCACGGAGAGCCACGCTGAGGAACTGATAAACGATGCACACAAAGCGAGGGATTTGATCTGATTTGATTCAAGCACTGACATCACAACACTCGGGGCATTCCCATAAGCGCTCCGTCCCCATCTTCAGCAGCCAGCGAAGAGTTCCGATAATAATAGTACCAGTAGCATTCTGATTAAACGTCTTGCCTTTCCTCTGAGCCTCGAGCATCCGCTAGAAAATGACGTCACTTCCACCTGCATCAATCTCACCAGACTGTGGTGATCCATCTGCAAGTCAGAACTGTACACGCTCTCTCACAAGGCACTAACCACGTCTGCCTTATCATGCATCAGTATTCCACCAAGTTGAGCAAAGCCAGCCAGTCTGTTCGCCTGTTCATTAAAAAAAAAAGCAAGGGAAAAATCACATAAAACGTGGAACGACGGCATCAAGAACAGTTTTAAAGAAATGAAGGCCAGCTTTTATCATGCAAGAAGAGCACACAGAAGATGCTTACGCCACCCCCCCCCCCCCCCACACACACACACACACACTTCAGTGAGGTCACTTGAGGAAGACAAGCACACGAAGATCATAAATAGTGCCTCATCTATTTCCCCGTACCCAAAAGTTCTTCACTTATTGATAGCATGAAACTCTCGCAAACCTTTACTTAATTTTTTTTAAAAAGGGGGGGGGGGGGGGGGGGGGGGATAGGGTGGGGGGGGGGGGGGGGTAAAACCATCTACAGTGGACTACAGCTTACATTCGTAACCGTTTTGTGGTGCCTGAAATGACTGTGCTAAATGACTATAGTGAGCCGCTCTAATGTGGCAGCTGTATATAATTGACATAGAGACAATTTATTGATCCGCACTTATAGAAAGATGTGACAGCTGTACATAATTGACATAGAGACACTTATAGAAAGATGTGACAGCTGTATATAATTGACGCACTTATAGAAAGATGTGACAGCTGTATATAATTGACATAGAGACAATGTATTGATCCGCACTTATAGAAAGATGTGACAGCTGTATATAATTGACATAGAGACAATGTATTGATCCGCACTTATAGAAAGATGTGACAGCTGTATATAATTGACAAAGAGACAATGTATTGATCCGCACTTATAGAAAGATGTGGCAGCTGTATATAATTGACATGAGACAATATATATATGTGACTGTATAGAGAGACAATGTATTGATCCGCACTTATAGAAAGATGTGACAGCTGTATATAATTGACATAGAGACAATGTATTGATCCGCACTTATAGAAAGATGTGACAGCTGTATATAATTGACATAGAGACAATGTATTGATCCGCACTTATAGAAAGATGTGACAGCTGTATATAATTGACATAGAGACAATGTATTGATCGGCACTTATAGAAAGATGTGACAGCTGTATATAATTGACATAGAGACAATGTATTGATCGGCACTTATAGAAAGATGTGACAGCTAGACGCTCGCCTGAGGTTTGGAGGGGTGTGTGTTGGGCTCCTGACGGCACCAGATATTTTCAGATTGACGCAGCCTTGAATGGGTATGAGGTGGAGTCCTGAAAAGTAAAGACGGCCGGCGTGATGTTCACAAGGTCACCTACTGAATGGTCTATAAAATATAGGTCTAGGCCTGTACAGCCAATAGGCCCAGAAGGCGCGGGAAAAAGTCCTTTACTTTACTATACAACTGTACGGTTGAACGGGGTTTCCTGTAAGTGTAGCTTGTTTTATCCTCATCAATAAAATGTGAATCCTACGGACCGCAATTCTGAAGGGGAAAAAAAAAAAACTAACTGAAATACAAGGTTGAACATGATAACAGACTCCATGATTCTTCCCCTGTTCAAAAAGTAATTTCAGCTAGAAGTCTTTTTGCAATATAAAGTAACCGACTCGGGCCAATACGAACCCGATGCCTGATATCGTGAGCCTTTTTCATCAACAGAGGAGTGCCATTTTATGTTGTAATTCTAGTGGAAGGGAGAGGACACTGGCCGTCGTCGTTTAATTGAAAAGACGTGTCATGGAGTCACACAGTGCAAGAAAATCGCCAAGAACAACTGGAATTGAATAACTTCCAAAAGACGTATTTGTTCTTCGTGACGGGAATCCGGTTTTTTGGCTGTGTTAAGGGTTGGAGTCGGTGGATAACGAGGTGAGCTTTGACAAGGTAATAAACTCTCTCTCTCTCTCTCTCTCTCTCTCTCTCTCTCTCTCTCTCTCTCTCTCTCTCTCTCTCTCTCTCTCTCTGTGTGTGTGTGTGTTTACAGGTCATTGAAATATTCAATAGTATTTTGTAAACAGATGTGTTTTCATCTGACTTCATCAAAAGAAACCAACGGTAGCATGTAGATGAACAAGGTTCGTGTCTGGACTTGTGTGTTCGTTCATTCGTTTGTTCCTAAACAGATGTTAAAACTACTCACAACGGCCTAATTTTTTTTTTGTTTCTGTATACATTCAAGGTCATGCATTGTTTTATATTTTTAACGTCTTTAGTTTATCAGTAAACACGCCCCCGCCCCTTCCTTCATAAGTTCATTTGTTACTCAGTTTCATCTGTTACCATTACATAACTCATTCCTCACTTGCTTCGGAAAGTAGTGTTTACCAGGTTAGTACAGTTCCTAATGTATCCGTTATGGGTGACAATATTGTCACTTCCAGGGTTCATCAGTCTAGGACAGTTCTTAATGTAGCCGTTAAGTATGACAATATTGTCACTTCTAGGGTTCATCAGTCTAGGACAGTTCTTAATGTAGCCGTTATGGATGACAATATTGTCACTTCTAGGGTTCATCAGTCTAGTACAGTTCTTAATGTAGCCGTTATGGGTGACAATATTGTCACTTCTAGGGTTCAGTAGTCTAGTACAGTTCCTTATGTAGCCGTTATGGGTGACAATATTGTCACTTCTAGGGTTTAGTAGTCTAGTACAGTTCTTAATGTAGCCGTTATGGGTGACAATATTGTCACTTCCAGGGTTCATCAGTCTAGGACAGTTCTTAATGTAGCCGTTATGGGTGACAATATTGTCACTTCTAGGGTTCATCAGTCTAGTACAGTTCTTAATGTAGCCGTTATGGGTGACAATATTGTCACTTCTAGGGTTCATCAGTCTAGTACAGTTCTTAATGTAGCCGTTATGGGTGACAATATTGTCACTTCTAGGGTTCATCAGTCTAGTACAGTTCTTAATGTAGCCGTTATGGGTGACAATATTGTCACTTCCAGGGTTCATCAGTCTAGTACAGTTCTTAATGTAGCCGTTATGGATGACAATATTGTCACTTCTAGGGTTCAGTAGTCTAGTACAGTTCTTAATGTAGCCGTTATGGATGACAATATTGTCACTTCTAGGGTTCATCAGTCTAGTACAGTTCTTAATGTAGCCGTTATGGGAGACAATATTGTCACTTCTAGGGTTCAGTAGTCTAGTACAGTTCCTTATGTAGCCGTTATGGGTGACAATATTGTCACTTCTAGGGTTTAGTAGTCTAGTACAGTTCTTAATGTAGCCGTTATGGGTGACAATATTGTCACTTCTAGGGTTCATCAGTCTAGTACAGTTCTTAATGTAGCCGTTATGGGTGACAATATTGTCACTTCTAGGGTTCATCAGTCTAGTACAGTTCTTAATGTAGCCGTTATGGGTGACAATATTGTCACTTCTAGGGTTCATCAGTCTAGTACAGTTCTTAATGTAGCCGTTATGGGTGACAATATTGTCACTTCTAGGGTTCAGTAGTCTAGAACAGTTCTTAATGTAGCCGTTATGTATGACAATATTGTCACTTCTAGGGTTCAGTAGTCTAGAACAGTTCTTAATGTAGCCGTTTAGGATGACAATATTGTTAGGGTTCATCAGTCTAGTACCTTAATGTAGCCGTTATGGGTGACAATATTGTCACTTCTAGGGTTCATCAGTCTAGTACAGTTCTTAATGTAGCCGTTATGGATGACAATATTGTCACTTCTAGGGTTCATCAGTCTAGGACAGTTCTTAATGTAGCCGTTATGGATGACAATATTGTCACTTCTAGGGTTCATCAGTCTAGTACAGTTCTTAATGTAGCCGTTATGGGTGACAATATTATCACTTCTAGGGTTCAGTAGTCTAGTACAGTTCCTTATGTAGCCGTTATGGGTGACAATATTGTCACTTCTAGGGTTTAGTAGTCTAGTACAGTTCTTAATGTAGCCGTTATGGGTGACAATATTGTCACTTCCAGGTGTCTAGTACAGTTCTTATGTAGCCGTTATGGGTGACAATACACTTCTAGGGTTCATCAGTCTAGTACAGTTCTTAATGTAGCCGTTATGGGTGACAATATTGTCACTTCCAGGGTTCATCAGTCTAGTACAGTTCTTATGTAGCCGTTATGGGTGACAATATTGTCACTTCTAGGGTTCATCAGTCTAGTACAGTTCTTAATGTAGCCGTTATGGGTGACAATATTGTCAATATTGTCACTTCTAGGGTTCATCAGTCTAGTACAGTTCTTAATGTAGCCGTTATGGGTGACAATATTGTCACTTCTAGGGTTCATCAGTCTAGTACAGTTCTTAATGTAGCCGTTATGGGTGACAATATTGTCACTTCTAGGGTTCAGTAGTCTAGAACAGTTCTTAATATAGCCGTTATGTATGACAATATTGTCACTTCTAGGGTTCAGTAGTCTAGAACAGTTCTTAATGTAGCCGTTATGGATGACAATATTGTCACTTCTAGGGTTCATCAGTCTAGTACAGTTCTTAATGTAGCCGTTATGGGTGACAATATTGTCACTTCTAGGGTTCATCAGTCTAGTACAGTTCTTAATGTAGCCGTTATGGATGACAATATTGTCACTTCTAGGGTTCATCAGTCTAGGACAGTTCTTAATGTAGCCGTTATGGGTGACAATATTGTCACTTCTAGGGTTCATCAGTCTAGTACAGCTCTTAATGTAGCCGTTATGGGTGACAATATTGTCACTTCTAGTGCTGACCAGGCTAGTACAGTTCCTAAGGTGACGAGGGTGACCTACTCTAGAAAGTTCCTGGGTGTTATGGGCAACAAACAGTAAACACACTGAATGAGTCGTGGACTATTTCATGATCATCGATGAAGGAAACAGGGCATTTTTCAGTCGACATACCATATAATATTCACAACCAATAATTGAATAAAAATGAAATATTTTTGTTTTGTTTTATATATTATGAGAAGATTTTTAGAAAACCATGAAGACCGGCATCCTAAAAAGTCTGAACATAAAGGAAAGCTGGCCGGTACACAGCATCTTGTCGAGGAAACTGAAATACTTTGATCATATCAAACGCCTCGGGTAGATCGGAAAGAACAGTAACGTGAGGGCGTTGTCCCGGGTAAGAGGGACAGGGACCGACACATATAGATGGGTGCGTTTTACGCCTGTGTGTGACAACAGTGACCTATATATATATATATATATATATATATATATATATATATATATATATATATATATATATATATATATAGATATGCATGACCAATATAAATATATATTTATGGGTGCGTTATGTGCATGTTCTAACTTATTTAAAATTGCAAAATCTTTCATTATATCCTTTTTTTTTAAATATACAGAAACCATGGGTTCTAACCCTTTGGCTCGGAACTATGGATATCGCAACCCTTCGGCCTTGATTCCATGATAGATACCGTACATCTGGGAGAAATGTGGCTTTTCTGCCTACCCCCGGGCGTAAACCCAGACCACAAGGAGTTCGTCACCAGGTCGTCGCGAAGTCAAGTTTAGCTAACTACGCTAGCGAGCGAGTCTCATATCCTAGAGACTGCTTCTATACTTAATAATGATAATGCATCCAGTCTGCCTTGTTGCATTGTTGTTATGGTGGGATTTTCAAATGTACTTTAACCCAGAAAATAAACGCTTAGCTCCAAGGCTATTGAAAAGGTATATGGTACACCACACCTTTGTGATGCCCTAAACACATGCTTCGTGTGCTTATGGTTAATTCAGCCCTGTACGCGACGGACGTATTGAATTATTCAATAATGAATGCATAAGTAAATATGAATAAATAAAATTGTTAACATTAATGTTTTATATTATTAAAAATATAAATGTGCGTTTTGTACAAGAAAGACATTTGCTGAAAATAAAACAAAAGGCATCTCTAGCAGCAAAAAACTAATTTAATACCGGGTCTTACTTTCGGAAAAAAAAAACCATGGTAATTATGCTGAAAAGAATACGGTTATACTGACGATAAGTTGGATCAGGGAGCTGTGGTAGGGATGTAAACACAAACGGGCTCGGTTCGCTAGCGTAGTTGACTAAACCTGACTTTGCGACGACCGGGTGACGAAATCCTTGTGGTCCGGGTTCACGGCCGGGGTTAGGCAGAAAAGCCACATTTCTCCCAGATTTACGGTATTTATCAAGGAATCAAGATCTAAGGGTTGCGATATCCATAGTACCGAGCCAAAGGGTTTAGAACTCATGGTTTCTGGATATAATAAAATAAAAATAAAAAAATAAAAAATAAATAAAAACACACACACACACACACACACACACACACACAAACGAAGGTGTCCACCGATTTGTTGGGGAATTTGTTTCTTGGCGAATTTGAAAACTGACTTAGGCTCACCAGTTGACCAAGGCCGTCTTTTGGGTAGACCCAGTCTGCAACTGAAACCAGGAAATATTTTGGGTGTGAAGGTGGCAGTCTTATTACTGATTACATCATCTATATATGAATTATCATGGCTATCCTCCGAATAACGGGCACAAAAGAGGGCGGCCAAAAACAGGGCCTCAGTCACGTGTCAATTGCGCACTTCCGGCGACCTAATTTGCAGTTTTCCGGCGACTACCGCCACTGCCGAGCTTATCCCCCACGCCGCTCACATGGCGTGGATTGGGGCTAAACTAGATGGCAGGACTTACGAGCAAAGTTACAGGAGATGCGGAAGCTGCTGCTCGTGAGTCCCATCCATCTAGTTTAGCCCCAATCCACACTGCGTGAGCGGCGTGCGGGATACCTTCTCGGCGGTGGCGGTAGTCGCCGGACAACGCCGTCTCTAATAAATAGAGCAGGCCGTGTCGCCGGAAAACCCAAAATTAAGTCGCCGGAATTGTGTAATTGACACGTGACTAAGGCTCTGTTAGGGTGTTTTTGCGGCCGCCATCTTTTGTGCCCGTTATTCGAGGATAGCCATTATCGTTTATTTTGTAAGACCCGGAGACTGGTTCTTAACACGATTTCATATTCAAACAACATGTTACACAATGTTACCTATAAGTAAAGAGGCTAACGTTAAGAGTTTCCGCCTCAGCCAAGTTTCAGAAACTCGCACTGGGTTATTTTATTTGCATCCGAAAGACGTTGCTAAAATCACACACTAAGTCAGCTGACAGGGACAATTGTAATTATTTCATTTGCTGCAGGATAGAACAGCCAGGAGTAATGACAGGATGTGATAATACCTTAGGATATATAACGTTGCCAGTTATTATGTTTTCACATCTTTCAGACGTAGAAAAATATAAATGTATCCGGAAAGAAGCAATAGGTAGAAATTTATATGTTTATGAAGCCTTTGTGGCACTGTGTTCTTTGCTCCAGGCAGTTTGTTACTTTATAGATGGGCTAGTATAAAGGGTAGCTGCATTAACATGCTGGTTCGAAAGTTTCAGGTTCAAATCATTTATATTTTATATGAACTTGTAATAATTTCGGACAACTTTATTTTTAATATTCAGAATCCATGATGAATAGGTACCCCCCCAAAAAAAAAGTCACTGGAAGTCAGGGCAGCGGACCTGATGTCAATCACTTTAGCTACGGTGTGGCAAATGATCTCGAAATATGGGCCATAGCATATTTTGCCTGATTTACCTGTGGTGTGAAAAGGTTTGTTAACTAAGTTTTACTTTACTCTCAGTATACAACAGCGGAGGAGCGGCTGGCCGAACGGCTGGACCGCTGGGCTCCCTATACGAGAGACCCTTTTCTGTCAGGCGCACAAATAAAATTCTCACCTTCACAGTTTATGGCGACAGCACTAGCCATGGGGTCGTAAACCCTCAGGTTAAAAAAAAAAAAAAAAACAAAAAACCTACCTACACAGCACAAGTGGTAAAATAAAGGCAGTAATTGGCAGTTTATACTGCAACGAGCAATGATTATATATATATATATATATATATCCATATATATATATATATATATATATCCCCCCCCTCCCCTTTCAAGCTTAGGGGATTTCCGTGTTGAAGCGGTTAAGTCGTTTCCCTCGCGCTCTAAAGACTGCTGGTTCGTTTCAAGGAAGCGTCGTTCAGTTCACGAGTGCAGTTGTTACGGAGATCTCTATATATCATCGCTGGAGCTTCAGAGTTTGTGCTTTGTGTGACGTTTTCGGCGGGCGGCTAGCTTTTCTGCGCAGATAAACCAAACCATTTTGGATACTCCAGTGCAATGAAGTCGATCCTTACAACGTTGACGATAACATTGACATATACCTCATGTTCGCCACCCCCCCCCCCCCTATTTTTGGGTGGACATTTCCAGAACTGTACTGCCGTGGGTACATTTGGGAGGTAAGAAAAGTGCAAGGTTGTAGAAGGATGAGTGTGTGAAACTAAAACAATACAAATAAAATATGAGTATGCTGTCTCCAAATTGTAAGTTGACTGCAGCGGATGTTTTCATTTACTGCTGTCTTTGGACATATTTCGATGTGAAGCAACAATCTCTTTCACGGTGAGACACTGGCTCCAATGTCCGAGAGCCACAAACATATTTGACTCTTTCGTGATATCGTACCCCAAATGACGTCACAGGACAGACCAACACGTTAGAGGGTGATAAGACAGGGTTTTCTGGCTTTCTAATGCTTTTAACAACCCCAAAACATCTATAACTGGCCCTAACCCCAACCCAACTACGTCCCACGAGAGAGTGTAGCTTAGGTCCCACGACTGCATGCAGTCCAAATACACCCGCCGCCCCTGGTATATCGATATTCGTGAGATGCCTTCACTAATCTCTAAGTCAAAAAAAAAAAAAAAAAAAAATTAATTAAAATTTGCAAACTTCATTAAAAAGTCATATGACTAAGAGAACTGAAGAATAATACTCGATCCATACGAAGTACAAAAAGAAGAAAACGTCACATAATTCTGAGAGTTCCGTTCGCGAACAGCTTTTTTCTCTTTCAGTAAAATTTCTTTCCTTCATTTTATAGCCAGGCTGATCCCTAGAAAGAAATTAAATTTAAAAAAAAAATCCTATCATAACTGGGGATGAGGGGAGCAACCGTAGTGTAGCAGCTAGACGCTCGCCTGCCGATCCGAAGGTCGTGGGTTCAGTTCCGGACTTTTTAAAACTCTTCTTCAGAAATGACCTTGGCTCCCAGGTGGACCGTGCCAGGTACCAGGTAGAGTCCTTGGAGGTAAAGGCGGCCGGCGTGATGTTGATCACACACACTGAGTGCCGATTGAGCTTTAAAACATAGGTCTAGCCCTATATGCCTAATACACATGAAGGCTTGGAGACGGGTTGCTTAGTTTTTATTGGCGATCAAGGCTGCCAACACAACACACAGCTGGAGAGGTTGGAGGTGTCTCATCGCCTTTCTGTCCATTATCCCACTGCCGGCTGCTGTCTGGAGGTTAGACATCCTGAGATTACAAAATCTCAATCTGGATGGCAGACTAACAAGACAAAATTCCAGATACCATGTTTAACTTCTAAAGAAGTTATAATTACGGCTCAGTGACGACTACCGCGCCTCGCAAACCTACCGTCCTGTGCCGGGACAGATTTTCACGCGTAGCCAACCCTTTACATATTTTCTGGGGGTGGGGGCGATCAAAAAACATAAGCCTTGTCCAAGTGGACCTAAGTGAATTCCCCCTGGTCTCTGGGTAGTGAGATCGGACGCCCATGTGCATTGGTGCGCACGTAAAAAAATCCCTTGGCAGTTGCAAATTGAAAACAGTAGCTTAACGGCGCTGTCCCGGCAAAATTTGAAGTTAAAAATCTACCTAAAGTATTTCAGCATCTTCGCCGGTTGAGTAGTTGCAAACTTGAGTTAGAAAACAGTACTAATGCTAACGGCGCTGTTCCAAACGTTTTAAAAACTACTGGTCGAGCGACAAAGTCTGCATTTTTTTTTCAATATGGGGGGGGGGGGGGGGGGGGGGGCGAAATTAAACATATTAACTTGCACAGTCCGTAGCGACAGCACTAGCCATGCGGCACTAAAATCTAAGGGTCACGACCTCTTGTCTACATCGCCCTGAAAAGTGGTAACTACAGACAGAAGTAACCGTTTTAGAAAAAGAGGAGGCAGCTTAACAACACTCCCACACCCACCCCCACGTTTTCTAGGATGGCGAGAGAACCTAATCGCTCCTATAATTTTGGGAGAGGGGTCCCCTAGGGGCCCTAGATTCCGACGCCCCTGCTGGAGATGGAACATAAACTGCCGTTTTAGAAAGTCCTTTCCATAAACTGTCGTTTTAGAAAGTCCTTTACATAAACTGCCGTTTTAGAAAGTTCTTTACATAAACTGCCGTTTTAGAAAGTCCTTTCCATAAACTGTCGTTTTAGAAAGTTCTTTACATAAACTGTCCTTTTAGAAAGTTCTTTACAAAAACTGTCCGATTTTAGAAAGTTCTTTACATAAACTGTCCTTTAAGTAAGTTCTTTACATTAACTGTCGTTTTAGTAAGCTCTTTAACACAGATCTCTCCATCTACTTCCCATTTACTTAAACATATGACGTTCAGCTGCTCCTATTCAAACAACAAATAATTAAATCAACCAAAAAGCTTACATTTTACCGGGATCCCAAATTACGATGCTTTACTTGTTCCCTCCTTTATCACCAGCGAAATGAAGCCATTGGACATCGCCTCCCTGCAAGGCAGGGAACGTAGAGTCAGTTAGGACGCTCTCTGACGCGAGAGGTATGGCAGACCGAACACTGCAGGGTTGCCAGGTTGGCCAACTACGTGTAAAGAAGTGCTAGGTGGAGGCATTTCATGTCTGAAGTTTTGTTGAAATCTCTCACTTGTACCCGTTTTTGTTTCTTTCTCAGTGTGTCAGACAGCAATATAGGAGTTCAACTCGTGAAAAGGAATAACTGCAGATAAAATTTTGGCAAGCGAGTATCATGTGAGTAAAATATTGGTTATTGGTTTCTATCTTCGTTTTTAAAAACGCATCTTCAACTTAATGCGTACATATATTTGTATTCAGCAAGTTAATATTTTACTGGTATAAAAATTAATTAATGGAACTGTATGCAGCATATTAACAGTTTCACCTAGATGTGCGCAGTTTCTTTAAAAAATAAATTGTCTACATATTTTTCCACTGATATGAATAATCCTCGAAAGCAATTCACACTTGTTACTTTTTAAAAATCTGGACTCCATGTAATGACAAACACACACTAGGTTAACTTATTTTTAGCAGAAAGAAAAATCAATGTTCGACCAATAACTAATTACACAGTGAATTAAGTTAAAGTTATCCAGAGCATGCGGTTTATTTGCTAATTGATTGTAGATGCATATTTATTGTATTTATTAGTGGTTTGTTACGGTTGTGTTCGTAGTACTGTCCTGATATTTTTCATGTGTCCTGTTTTAAAATTTACGTTATTATTTTTTTATTTACTATATGTGAGTAAGTGCGTGTGTGTGTATGTGTGTGCTTATGTATGCGTATGTGGTGTGTGTGTATGTGTGAGTGGGCGGGGTGTGCGTGTGTGTGCCTTAACTCTTCTTCTTAGCTTTCACTGGTTATAATGTTTGTTTGTTTGTTTGTTTGTTTGCTTATACAACGGATCCACAGCACGGAACGAGAGTGGTAACCCATAAGTGTTTCGTTCTACTTCTCAGTCATGTGCAGGAACTCCGTAGCACCGGCGAGGATCCTGAAATAATTTGGGTAGATTTTGAACTCCAAATTTTGCACGGGCAGCACCGTTAGTCTTCTTTTTTCGATATTCAGCTACCAAGGGATTTTTTAAGCGCGTAACAGTACACACGGGCGTCCGATCTTACTACTCAGAGACCAAAGAAAATTACTAGAAGTCCATGTCGAGTTTAAACGAGAACTTGAATTTTGCGTGCAATCCGTTTACAGGATTGACCAGATCTGACTTATTTATAAGCACACTTGTGGTTCCTGCCTTCTAATGAAGAGGCACTCCGTGTTATAAGAAACAATATAGACACTACCTCGAAGCCTTTTACGACATGCTCCTCCCCCCCCCCCCACACACACACCATTAGGCCCTAGAAAAGACATTGGGAGTTTACCCAGAAGAAAAACACGGAACTCTGAATTACAGCACACAGTTTTAAAACCAATTTACATATTTTCACTTCCAAAGTTATCTCAGTTTTAACAAATGCAAGTAAAACTTCGGGAACCAATTAAGACATAGAAAGATAGTTCAATGCATTCGAAAACAAATACCTAAAGGAAAAAAAAATAATAACATTAAATTAGATAAATTTAAAAAAAAAAAGGCAAACAAAAAAGATAAACTTCTGAACAACCGCTTGCAAAACCAGTTATAAAACAGAAGATGGCGACATTCTAGGCACATGAATAGAGAATCAGCAAGCAGGCATTGAAATGGGAAACAAATGGACAAAGGAGACGAGAAAGCCCAAAAGAAAAAAAAAAAAAAAAAAACCGACGAACGTTGATCGGAGGTAGTTATGGTGCTGGGCTGGATTCTGTCCATGATATTGAAACAATTGCTCAAGATAGAGCGGAGTGGAAAAATGACCTACGCGACCCACACAATTATAAATATGTAGTGTGCGGGTGTATGAGAGAATTAACTAAAGAACGAACTGGGTTTTCAAAGGGTTAAGAATTGGGCACGCAGGACGGTTTAACGTTCTGCTCCTCTAAATGTACTCTTTGCAACAGAAAGATAGAAGAGAGATGGAGGATCGAGCGAGATGACATAGAGAGAGAGAGAGAGAGAGAGAGAGAGAGAGAGAGAGAGAGAGAGAGAGAGAGAGAGAGGGAGGGGAGAGAGAGAGAGAGAGAGAGATGATGAGAGGGAGGGGATTGAGAGGAGAGAGGAGAAAGAAGAGAGAGAGAGAGAGAGAGAGAAATGATGATTGAGAGGGAGGGGAAGAGAGAGAGAGAGAGAGAGAGAGAGAGAGAGAGAGAGAGAGAGAGAGAGAGAGAGAGAGGATAATGAGATATGCAACAGTTTCTGCAAAGAAAACATATGTGTATGGTTTTGTACGTTGGCGATATATGGACTGAGGGTGTGTTTGAGCTTAAGTCTACTCTGTTGGGGAGTTCAGTAATCAGAGCTTGAGCCTGGCCAGCTCCTCAGAAACACTGCAGGGAGGCCGTACTTTTTTAAATTTGCTTTCTATCAAGTCATTGCAGACTGGATACTGAAAATACTTGATGAAATAATAATACTTATTTTTTTTTAAGCCAGTCCTCTTCCCCCTTGGTGTGTAGAGGTTTGTCAGAGAGATCTCAAGACTTCGCTATCAGCAGTTTTGTTTTCGGCTGTGGTTCCATGCCAGTTCTCTGTCAGTCAGGAACTGTCAGATGTTGTCTTCCCCACCAACCCAGGGTGGTCCTGGTGGTTTGGTTGCCTGGTTCAAGTCCTCCCATGCCTGTCCTGGTGGCCGATTCTCCAAACTATGGTAACTGTGACTGATCCACTCGAGTTTGTAAGGCCTGAGTTTCAAGATCATGACGCATTATCTGGTGACTGGCTGTGCGTCTTCTTGTCCCTTGGACACCTTTCTCAGATACCTCATTTCTGAGGTCTCAAGCTGGCTTCAGCTGTTGTCATTGTCCATGACTCACACCTATAGGCCAGAACTTGTACCTAACATAATTAAAAAAAAATGAAAAGTAAAGTAAATGGCACTTTTTCGTGCCTTACGTATTGGGCATATAGAGCTAGACTTGTAGTTTATAGCCACAGTCGGCACTCGATTGGTGATGTGGTCAACACCACGCCGGAATATAAGTTATAATAATGATAATAACCCTAATGATAATAATAAACCTAATAATAAAATTTTCTTCTTCCACATAAGAGACAGAAGGCTTGTTGCCGTCTTTTATACCTCATGTCTTTTACAGTGGTCACCCTATTCACTCATTTCTTTGAATCAATCAGTCAATCAGGTGTCATCTTCACAATGAAAGTTGGCTGCAGTGGATCCCCAACAAACTCTGTCTCTTGTCTTGATTGTACACTCTTTCAGACTGATTCTTCTCTATTACTTGATGTTTTACTCCTACATCAGTCGATGTCGATCCATTGATCGCTTACCTTCGACCCTCCTCAGTCCCTTCCAAGTGTGGTTTTTAAACAAGTGTTATAATTTTTTTTTTTGGGTTAAATTGTGGTCGACCATTCCCCTTGTCTTTCTTTTTTATTTATTTCGGGAACTTTCTTTTCATTCCCAGTCCTTCCAGAAACTGTGCATTTGATTGCGTCTGCGTCCCATCCGCTTCCACTTCCCCATGAAATAGGACCTTTTCTTCTGTATATCCACATCTCCAGAGACACAATTCCATTTTCAGGTTGCTTGTCCATTCCTTATCTTTAATTCTCGCCAGATGAGAAGAGATAAGTCGCCGATCCAGACTCTTTACGGCTTTATCGCTTCCTTTTTATTTAGTGACAATAGTTCCGATACCTTGTTGGCTAGTTGATTGGCTTGGTAATTCTTAGCGTCGGGTTAGATTTGTTCATATCTGGCTGGCTTTTGCAGGAAGCTCCCAATTAGTCAACTCTGATGACATGCTTTTGGGTAGGCAGTGGTTCTATTCTTGTTTTCCCTACAATGTGGCCCCGGAACCAACACGGGAAATAATAATAATGATAATGATTGCATAGTTAATCCACTTTTAAATCCCTAATCCCCCCCCTCCCCCCCCGTCTTCCCAACAACACAAGATTATATTTTTGGGGGGCCATTCCGCATTAGTGGTAGTATTGTGCAATTAAACAAGACTTAAACCTATTGAGCTCACTAGAATTTTGCATGGGGACTGTGTTACCAGTGTTTTCTTTGTGGCGACACGCCTGCTCGTAGATGGATGTCTACGTTAGCCTGTTTGAAAAAAAAAAATCATGTAGTGTCTATGTTTATAATACAAGTGTTTTTTGTTTTCTATAGGAGACAACATTAACTAACATACTTCTCTCATCAGGATCACATAAATAACTTTTAGCGCAGAAGTTACTGAAATAATGACGATGATAGAAGTGGTCACAATGTGTTCAGCATCATGAGAAAAATATTACACCTGCAGAGATAAAATAACACACAAATGAGAATTGTCAGTTGTGATCTATGGTCATATCAAGCGCCACGAAGGATTGGAAAAAATTATAGCAGAAGGCATGGTACCAGGAAGGAGGGGCAGAGGCCGACCGACACGAAGATGGGCACAGGATATAAGTGACTCCTTGAGTGTGAAAGTTCATGAGGGGGGAGAACTGGCAAGAGACCGAGTTTCTTACAGGTAGACTGTGATGAGAGCGACGTTCTGTAAAGGACCTGCTACATGATGATGATGATGATCTATACCCAACCCTGCTAATTGGGGCAGACACCTGTTCATAAACACGCAGTTAGAACATGAATTGAGGCAACAGATATATGTATAGGTAATCTTTTATAGAAACAAATTAATCAAATACAGAAGAGCTGACGATACTGCCAATAATAAGTAAGTTGCAAATGGAAATAACAAGGAAATAAGCTAAACACTTCAGCTACATTAAGAGACACACGACTCTTAGAAAAGTATGCAGGAAAGGGATCAAAAGGCTGAAGAGCTAGAGGTAGACAGCGATACGGTTGAGAAGGTAACATCAAGAGATAGGAAAACAACAGTCTGAGAGAAGACTACAACCAGGATGAGAGTTAAAGTAGTGCAGATCCGTTTAACCAACCTCCTTTTTTTTATTACCTTGTCTATTGGTAGAGATGATATACAAACCAACCTTGTATACCGAGAGGCGACTATCTGTTATAAGCAGCCATATCTCTCAGTATGGTTTCAACAAACGGATCAACATTAAGTCTGAAGAAGCTCATCACAGTGCACTGGCTTTGTAGCACCGGCGAGGATCCTAAAATACTTAAGGTAGATTTTTAACGCCAAATTTTTACCCGGGCAGCGCCGTTAGGCTACTCTTTTCAATTTCCAACCGCTAAGGGATTTTTGTAGGTGCCCAAAAATGTATACAACGCGTGGTGTTCCCAAACGGTCGAAGTTACTATCTAAGTACTAGCCACGCCCGACGCTGCTAGACTTCGGTGATCGGACAAGAACCGGTATTTTCAACGTGGTTATGGCTATTTACCAGTATGAAAATACACTCACCAGAGATAAGTAATGTTATTCAGTGTCGTTCCAAAAGTTAAATAGTTTATCATCTCTATCTATATTATTTCCACCACCATAGCAACAGAACCGAGAGTGTCGCACAAAGCACAAACTCTGTAGCTCACGCGATGATTTCCATGGATCTTCGAAAAAAAACTGCACCTGTGAACTTATTGTCTCATGAAACGAACACACGACCTTTAAAACGCAATATAAACTGTTTAATCAGCCAGATCTCTTTAAACAGTCGACCCAGTCACATGAAACAATCGTTTAAGTTTCGTTAAAACATCATCCCAGCCTGAAAGAGAATAATGGCTTCAACCACGTAACCGCAGCAGAACCAGTCTGGCAACAACAACAGTTGACCAGTCTTGTAAAGACAGTCAACACAGTCAGGTAAAAGCAGTTAAATCTCGTAACGTAAAAACAGTCAACCCACTTTCATAAAACTAACCCACCAAGCCTACTAAAATATTAAACCCAACCACGTAAAATACCGCATACAATTTCATAAAATATTCCACATATCCTTATCGAATATTCAATGTATCCTCATAAAATATTCAACATATCGTCATAAAATATTCGACATATCCTTATAGAATATTAGACATATCCTCATAAAATATTAGACAAATCCTCATAAAATATTCGCCTAATCCTCATAAAATATTCGCCTAATCCTCATAAAATATTCGCCTAATCCTCATAAAATATTCGCCTAATCCTCATAAAATATTAGCCTATTCCTCATAAAATATTCGCCTAATCCTCATAAAATATTCGCCTAATCCTCATAAAATATTTGCCTAATCCTCATAAAATATTCGACATAGCCTCTTAAAATATTTGACATATCTTCATGAAATATTCGACATAGCCTCATAAAATATTCGACATATCCTCATAAAATATTCGACAAATTCTCATAATGTATTGACATAGCCTCATAAAATATTAGACAAATCCTTATAAAATATTCGACAGCCTAATTAAATTTTTAACACAGCTTGAAAAAATACTATGCACAACTGAAAAATATTGGAACACAATCTTAAAAAATATTCACCACAACCTCATATAATATTATGGTCATCGTCATACAGACCCTAAAAATATTCAGCACAGCTTCATAGATTATTCGACACATCCCTATAAAATATTCGATAGTTTCCTAAAACCTTCGACACAGCCTCGTACAATATTGGACATAGCCACCTTGAAACATCCAACATAACTGCTGGAAACATACGAAACGATGTCATGAGGTATTTCACACAACTTACAATTTTATAAAGTAAAGTGGACTGGATATAGCAAACTATAGCACATCATATGTGTGGTTTTGTTAATAAACTGCTAGATTATATGTAGCAAACAAACATACATTTATTGATCGGCACTCACACAAAGAAGTAGAAAGATAGTAGGACACACTAGAAACATAACAATCTAAAGTTATGGTTACTTTGCCGTGAATCTGACCTATCACGTCCAAAAGAAAGCCTCGCTGCATGTGTACTAAGACGCATACATAACTCGGTATCCTTATGTGGCACACTGATAATATTTATACGGCATCAAGGGTTTCCCATCAGTTTCTGTCTGTGTACCTACTGTAAGTGGTGCTGAATGGCTGTTTGACTTTTCCATTTGTGGCTTGTTAAGTTTTCTCTCTCTGTTGACTGTTGATTGTTCTCGCCCAGTTCGAGATAGGTGTTAGATTAGTGAGCATGTAATGATGTTATTCACTGTTCTGACTATGTAAGAAGGGGAAGCTACTCAGTGGACGTCTTTACATATTTGTTTATTTACAAGACGGCCACTGGTATTGATCAAATTAGAACATTCTGGGGTGGGGTGGGGTCTCTGCCTTCCCTCACACTTGCGCGCACACACAAACATGAGAGTTAGTGAGAGAGAGAGAGAGAGAGAGAGAGAGAGAGAGCTAGAGAGAGAGAGAGCCAGAGAGAAAGAGAGAGAGAGAGAGAGAGAGAGAGAGAGAGAGAGCTAGAGAGAGAGAGAGAGCTAGAGAGAGAGATGGGGTGGGGTATTAATAGGTTACCATTTGTTAACGCTGTGTCTCAGACAACGTCTCCTGCGTCAAACATTTTTTTTGTGTAACACGCCCCAGACAAAATGTCCAAGATGGGAGATTCATTTGAAATTGTCATTCCCGTTACAAATCACACACAGTCGACTGGGCACTACATTTTAACCCGGCCAAACATTTCTAGGCCAGACAGCCATCTATTCAAACTTCAACCTAATAATCTAGATTATACGAAAAGCTCAACTTAACAAAATAATACAATATGTGGAGCAATATTGTGTATTTTTGATCATGAACCACACAAATGCTAATAACAACATTTGAAGTTGGTTATAGCGTCTCCAGTCCTTGACTCGAAGACACCTTTGACCTGCTTCACCAAGCCTTACTCCGTGGTCGTGCAGTAGTGACAGCGTCAAAGATTAATCATTATCCGTCAGCCTAGTCGATGATATCCTCTCTGTCCAAGCTTCTTTCCATTGTCAGTGATGCATTGCTTGCCAGATGGTCTGCTTATTGATTGCCTTTTACTCCTGCATTTCCTGGTGTGTAGATCCAGTTGATGAAATGTATGTGTGTGTGTAAACTTACGTTAGTACTATTATGTTTCTCCGGACGACACTGTTATAGCATAGTGTGCAATGGCACAAAACTCAGATAGAATTGTGATAAAGTGTCTTTCAAAAGGAAAGTTAGAAAGCAATATGTAGAAGCTGCCGGATCAGAAGAGCTGTCTGTATGTCTGACTTTCTGTCTTTCTGTTTGTCTGTCTATCTCTCTCTCTCTCTCCCCCCCCTCTCTCTCTCTCTCTCGCGCTGTCCGCCTGATGGGGCTCTCCTCGTAGACACACATGGCTGAAGGTCTGGACCGCCCTATCATTAAGTGGTCACCTTGCATTTCCTCTTCCTTGTATATCGCAAATATTCCCCCTAGTTCGCTGCTTCGCCAGAATCGTTTACAACATGTGTGATAGGTCACCCAACATTCGGCCTTAACGCAGAACAGAAAGTTCCGACAGCCGTTGTGCGGTAACTCATAGTGGTGCTGGAATCAGCAGACTCAGGCACAATAAGGCAGTCACCCTAAAGTTTTAATAGGGCGAAGGACCCCTTCACCCTCCCTCTTCCCCACCCAACCTCTCCCCCACATATTATTACACTTCTCCTCCAGCATCACAAACATCCAATATCTAACATCCCAGTCATCTTTTCTCTAACAGTCAATTCCAACGTCATAAAAAAAATAAAAAAAAAAAACTCCAACTCCCCGGTATCCGGATGTCTTCCTCAAACAGTCAGTTTCAAAATCATCAACATCCAATATCTAACACCCCAGTCTGCATTATCTTTTCTCCAACAGTCAATTCCAACATTAGCAACATTAAAACTACAACACCCCAGTCTCTGCCTGTATTTCTCCAACAATGAATTCAAACATCATCAACATTAAAACTACAACACCCCAGTCTTCGACTGTCTTTCACCAACAGTCAAATCAAACATCATCAGCGTTAAAACTACAACACTCCAGTCTCCGACAGTCTTTCGCCAACATCAGTTCAAACATCATCAATATTAAAATTACAACACCCCAGTCTCCGATTTTCTTCAACAGGTAATTCAAACATCATCAACATTAAAATTACAACACCCCAGTCTCCGATTTTCTTCAACAGTTAATTCAAACATCACCAACATTAAAACTACAACACCCCAACAGTTGATTTGAACATCATTAACATCCAATTTCCAACACTGTCGTTTCTATGGAAAATATTATTTGCGAGTGTTAGTCAGTCAATACTTATTGCAGTGTTTATCATAACAGTACTTATCCCTGAATGTCATTTCAGTTTTTTATCAGTTGAGCATATCTTTCTGTTGCATGCAGCCCCCCCCCCCCCCACCACCCTTTTTTCCTCCATGTCCTTCCTATCTTTTTGAAGCCAGCCTCTAGCTCCCTTCATTTGGGGGGGGGGGGGGGGGGGGGGGTGGCGGGGGGGGGGGGGGGGGGTTGATATTTTTTGCATGCCTCTGTGGGTTACTGTGCAAAGACATTATAGCTATAATGTTCTCATGTGTTCTCAACGTGTGTTCTATCCAACGCCAGCGTCTTTTCTTCACCTCTTGGTCCACTGGAAATTGTTTAGTTCTCTCCCAAAGCTGAACATTAGGTATTCTATCATGCCATTTAATTCCCTCTATTCTGCGCAGGCACGTTAATGAATGTTTTTAGTTTACTAATAATTAGTTGAGTTATTATCCATGTTCACGTTCATACAGCAATACTGATTTGACATTATAATACAAAATTATGAGTTTAGTTAGTATTTGTTGAAAAAAAAAAAAAAGACATTAACGCCTACGATTTTTCTGCTTCTATGAAAACTCCTCTAGCATTTTGTGTTCGTTAAGTTGAACATATAGTTAAGTTAAAATATAAACGATTTTAAGCGTCATGAATCTAGATAATTATGCTTCAGCCCAAAACAAAAGTGCAGAAATACAATTTTCTCCTCTTACGTCAGAGGTTGCCATCTGTTTGCAATATCACCATAAACCATGCTGGTTATAAAACCATATATTATATTGTTTGAGAAATCCAGAAAGAGAGGCAGTAAATTGTCTGGCAGCTCACAGTGCACCTGTCCACTTGTCGTGTGGTGCTGCAAGCCTACAAGACAATGGTTGCCGGTTAGCAAATCGGTTTAAAGACCAGCTGTATTTTCTGTTGGAACTTAGGCAGGAAAGTGCAGTAGTGGTCATGACTAGAGAGGGAGGCACACCAGTTGTGCTTTTATGTTTCAGTTTCCATGCCTTGTTAGGATTTGTAGATAGCGCTCGGCGCGCGCATACATATATATTTATATATTAGAGCTATACCGAATAGGTGATTTTCACGATTCAGCCGAACACGAATAACGCGACTAACTATTCGGCCGAATACGAATACGAATAGTGAATAGTGTATGAAATATACAACAGCAAAAAAAAAAAAAAAAAAAAAATAAATATTTATAATGTCAAATGTACGCTGAACTTTTACTTCACAAAATGTAGTACATAATAGTCTTCTTCTGCTGCTTCTTCAGCATTCTGAGCCCTTGAGGTTCATTGCTGCGGATATCACTCGTCTCCATCATCTCTCTTCCCAGTTGGTGACACCAATTGATTGCAGGTCTGTCTGGACATTATTTCTCCATCGTCTTCTTGGTCTACCTCGTGGTCTACGACTATTCATCTCCCTTGTGTATACAGATTTTACTTCTCTGTCATTCTTTTAATATGCCCCAACAATTTCAGTCTATTAGCTCTCATGATGCCAGTTATCAGTGGTGATTTAAACAGTTTATGAATTTCATTGTTGCTTCTCAATCTCCATTCACCGCTGTTTGCATCTTTGATGGGTCCAATTCGACGTAACACTGTTTTCGAAAACCTGTAACAAGGCTTCATCTCTTACAGTTTACTCCAAGTTTCAGAGCCATATAAAACAACTGTTCTTATCAACGGTTTATATATTTTGATCTTGGTGTTGCGAAACAGACACTTTGACTTTAGCAGATGTTAAAGAAACGCCCCTTAGTTTTGCGAAATAAAAATGGTGCCGAAATGAAGAGCCAAAATGGAAACTGGACAGGGTGAAGTAGTTATGAGTTTTGTTCTAAAATCAAAATAACTGTCAAATTAGGGTAGCATTTTCCAGTTTTATAACGTATTGCGTAAATTACTCTAGCTCCATTTTGTCGATACTAAATGATTAATGTAATTAACGCTATGCCAGCGCCTTTACATCCATCCTACACTGGTTCCTGTACTATTTTAGACTGAGTCACTCAAGGAAAGTCAATCTATTACCTCTTTCTATACTAAGAAACGCACTACACGTTCCTTGTTTCCACACATATTTCAGTGGCGGTTCCTAGCTGAAATACCGAGAAAAAGTAGGGGGTGATGCAGCTACGCAAGACCTCTCCATGTGCCGCCAAATATATAAAGTTGATTGTAACCTTCTATCTCTTGCAGCCTCTTATTTAAAGTCATGAAAATCGGGATCAGAATGATCTAACGTGATACTTATCAGGTACAGAATGCACTTAGTGACAACTAAGCCACGGTGAGTTATTAAGAAGAAAGTGGGTTACTACAGCGGCACGGGACTGCAAAAGTTAAAAATATCATTAAGTAACAAAAACAGCTCTCAGACTTATTTAGGCCACTAGTACAAGATTTAAATATTAGCCGGATAACACGATAGAAGTTGAACACTTTTAAAATGAGACGCTTGAGAAATGCTGAGAGGAAAAACCAGAAGAGATGATGTTCGAAATAAAGAGAGTAGACGTACTATTTGAATAATACGTATAATTAAACTAAGTGAGAAACAAAGACTAAAATGGTTCGGCCACATAAGGAGAATGAAGCAAACGATGCTGGTTGCGAGAGCTTACAGCGTAAAATTGAAACACCAAGAAATAAAGGGAATCACGAAGAAGATGGATTGAAGAAGTCACTGCCAACCTAAAACTTTCCACTATCACAGCACACAGAGCAACCGATCGCGTCCTGTCTCGGCTGTAGATTATTTGTAAAACTGTCAGTCTCAGGGGCACAATGAAATTTGACAAAGTAAGAAGGAACTGAAGAAGAAAGTACAACTCGAGAATCACAGCTTGGGCTAAAGATAACATCGAGAGGATCAGTTTCTTTGTCATAGGTTTTATTGCATATAGCTTGGTTTCTCTCGACAGAACAGCTAGCCGCCTGCCGAGAGCATGGCACAAAGCACAAACACCCTAGCTCCGGTGAGGACGCACAGGGTTCCCGTATAAACTGAAATCGTGAACTGAAGGACGCAGCCGTGAAACGAACCTACGAGCTTCAGAGAACGAGGCAAAAGGCTTGACCCCTTAGCTTTGGCTAACTACTGAAGAAAACTTTTTCCCTCGAGCTGACTTTAATTCTTGTTAAGAGTACAGCAGTGTAGTTAGCGGATTCAGATTGTTAAGAGTACAGCAGTGTAGTTAGCGGATTCAGATTGTTAAGAGTACAGCAGTGTAGTTAGCGGATTCAGATTGTTAAGAGTACAGCAGTGTAGTTAGCGGATTCAGATTGTTAATTCACTTGGTTACAGTAACTGTAGAGTTTCCAATCACGAGCTTATTTTTTAGTACGTTTAATTATTTATAACATAAGAAGCTGGCATAACAAATATGTATTTATTTAATTTCTGGATAGGCACGTCTATCAAAAACTTGTGCACTGTGCTCAAACACAAATTCTTTAATTTTTATTCCTACCCAGTCTCTTTACTGTTTCCAGATATCAACTCCGCACTAACACCCCCCCCCCCCCACCTTCCCTTTTCTTGTGTCCTCCCCCTTCCCCTTTTCCTGACAGGAAACACCAAGATTGAATCAGTAGTCTTCAGGCCCGTGTACGTGTCTCTCTTAACAAAGTGTGATTCCCCTGCCCCCCCCCCCCCCTCCTCCTCAACAAACTAACGGGGAAAAGTTCAATTAATTGTCTACAACGCTTGGTAATTTTTATATTTTCCCAAAAAACCTCTGTGAAGCTGGGTCAGTCAATGGGCTCCCAAGGTTGAATTCAAAGAGTAATCGTTTTCACAAAAAAATGTGAGCATGGATCAATCAACAGAGATCAGTCAATAGTCCCTGAAACTTGCTAAAATGAAGTAGATTTCCCACAAGCTGGGTAAGTCAAGCTCAGAACCTGGTCCCAAAAAAAAAAAAGTATTTTTCGCAAATCTCTGTGAAGTTGGACCAACTCAAGGTTAAAACTTGCTGACAAAATGCAGTATTATCAAACTAATCTCCGTCTATTGTCTTACTGCTTTGAGGCGTCGCAGCCACGGCTACTAATTGGTTTCCAGGATAGTGTGCGCTCGTTAGCTTGCTGTATGGTTATACCTTTGAGTTTCAACAAGCTGTTGGCTATATCTATCCATGTTCTTCTTGGCTTTCCTCTGCATCTTGATGTTTGCATTGTCGTGTTATATGCTCTTGCAAGCGGTGTTACTGGGTTCATTCTGACCAGGTGGCCAAACCATTTTAGTCTCCGTCCTTCCACCCCACCCCCAAAAAATCTGATTACAGGTGTTGTTCCCACCATTCTAATGATATATATTATGACCCCTTTTTGTTATGTTGACTGCTTTTCTCAAACATCTCACTTCACACTTCTTTTTTCCCCTCTTCTCCAGGTAGCCTTCCGGCGTCAGGTTGGGAAGTGATCTCTGGAACGGGCCCTTCTGTTCACTTCGTATAAAATACCTTTTAGTGTCTCTGATATTTATGCGGTCCATATTCTGTATGGTCAGCTTTTGGTTCTGTTACCCTTGTATGTGTATACCATTGCTCTATGTGGTGTCCTTTCTGATGCTAATCGTGTTACATGGCCAAACCATTTGATTTGTTGTCCTATGAAGTTCAGTATTGGTTCTGTGCTGACTATCCTCCTGATATCACCGTTAATAAGTCGATCTTATCTCGTTACGTTTTCTCATTTCAAACTAATCTGAGAATAAAAAATAGAAGTTAGGGCAATAATTTCTTCAAAGATTTATTTGTTTCCTACATATGTAACAATGCCAATTCTTTACTGTTTCCATGCATGTTCCTCCTCCTCCACGAACCTCCATTTTACCCCTTTCTCCCACCTCCGGCCTTCAGTCTACATATCAGAACGATATCCAATGTTTCTGCAGAGATATTATGGTAATCTGAAAGTTTCGGAATGCGGCTACAAAGGAACTCTCTTGATATGTGAGCAGAAATGAAATCCTGCTACATCCAAATTCCATTGCATCAAATTCGATTCTTCTAGATTTTAGATATAAGAAAAACTTAGATCCCACAGAAAAGGAAGAAAGATCGGAATAAACGATTTTTCGTGTGTGCGGCTAGCTGCTCAGTGAGATGACAAACTCACTCATTGATGTACGATTTCTTGTGCCGAAAGAAGTTTGTAACGAACTAGAACATAAAATCGATACCGTACAATAGCAATGATTGATAGAGATTTGGCGGTTACCAGCAGGACAGAGCAAATATATTATACAAGTCTGTCTCTTTAAATATGAAAAGGATAAACGAAAGGAAAACGGGAAGGTGTGCGACGACTGCTGTATTTACTGTCTCAAGCTTCGATTACGTCCTCGCCGGTCCAAGATCATTTGCGCAGGAGGCAACTGTGAAAGGGGACAGAGAAAAATCGTTCAGCTGTTGATCCGAGCTCCAGCCGTTATTTCTTGTGTGGTCACTGGCGGCTTTGTTCGCCTAATTCTGGGTAAATTGCCCGGGAGTAATTCGAATCAAGCTGGACACTACAACTAGTTCTCGGATTCACAGGCGATTGGAAATAGATAAAACTGACCGTTTTGCTGAAATACAGAGCTATGGGAGTTCACTATACGATATGAGATGCATGCATAGCATCATAGGATAGATAGAGATGGTTCACTGTTAGTTATGGGATTCCCTTTCTGAGTTCTGGACCACATTTTAGGATTCTCGGGGTGGGGGGGGGGGGGGATAAACCCACTGCCCATCCAAAAAGTGTGTCGTAAAAGTCGACTGATTAGGGGTGCTTCCTTAAAAGGCAAATTACATCTACCCGAGAGACGAGCAACCAGTAGTCTGCAGTAAATAAACCAGATCTGCAAAGCAGATTTGCACGCACGACTCAATTTCAGGAACAAGACCAAAGTCCAAAAGTGGACGAACAAACAGTTATTTCTACCGGAGTGTACAACCGGTAAACTCTAAGAAGAAGAGATATGAGATGTACGGAGTCACAAGATAAGATGGAGTTCACTGTTTACATATGAGATGTACGGAGTCACAAGATAAGATGGTGTTCACTGTTTACATATGAGATGTACGGAGTCACAAGATAAGATGGTGTTCACTGTTTACATATGAGATGTACGGATTCACAAGATAAGATGGTGTTCACTGTTTACATATGAGGTGCATTAAAATCCAATTTAATTGTGGTTGTCTATCCATAGTTTTCCTGGCCTGACTCCCTTTCTATACTGTGATCTTTTCTAAGTTGTATTCTCTTATCCAAAGTAGATCAGGTTTAATCAACATGCCACTGTATTTTTTAAATGCCATTTGTTGTATTGAATGCCTAAGCTTCTCTTCTTTGTATTTCTGATACCATCTTTGCGGCATACAATACAACCACACCGTACTTTTGAAACCTAGGTTAGTACAGACACTAGCACGCTTCATTACTGGGCCAGTTGTCAAAGCACTTTTATAGCCCATGCCTTGTGGCGTTGGAAGTTATATCTGTCCACAACCTTCTGTCTTGTATATTTTCAATCAGTTCTGACATCTGTGATCTTCCATACTAGTGGTTCTCAACCTGTGGGTCGAACGACCCTTTCACATGGGTCGCCTAAGACCATCGAAAAACCACATATATATTGAAGTTACGTAATGAAGTAAAAGACCCGTTTCCACGCCTTCAAGCGTATTGGGTATATAGGGCTAGACCTATATTTTATAGACGAAATGGCACTTGGTGGGTGACGTAGACAGCCTCACACAGGCAGTCCTTACTTTTCAGGACTGTACCTGGTACCTATACAAGGCTGGGTCAACCGGGGTGCCAAGGTAATTTTTGAAAACAATCTGGTCCTCGTCATGAACCGGACCAACCACCTTCCACCTAGCGTCTAGCCGCTAAACCACGGCGGCTTCCTAAGTTATGTAGTAGCAATAGAAAATAATTATATGGTTGGGGGGTCATCACAACATAAAGAACTGTTATTATTGGTCGCTGCATTAGGGAGGTTGAGAGCCATTGTTCTATACCATGATGTCAAACTGTCCAGCTTCTTCTCTCTAGGTCTATTTCGCCCCCCCCCCCCCTCTTCCCCCAAGAAAAACGTTCACATCCTCACAATGTACTCCAGTTTTCTCCTTCTTATGACATGATCACAGAATATAGACTGCGTCCTTCTGATGTGAGCAATCATATCTCTACGTGAGTCAGTTTCTTTCATGACAACTGCAGTGCTCTTTTTTTTTTTTTTTTTTTTTTTTTTTTTTTTTTTTGTAATTGTTTATTAGCCATGTCATCGATGGAATACCGAATGAACAATCCACAAAAATACAATTTATGTACGTCAAATGATTGTTCATAGGCATCATTATACATTCTCTGTACCAGTTCCAGGAACTGTTTAACTCTGCCACTGTCGTTATCTTTATTTACTATTTCGTGTGTGTATGTGTGTGTATGTGTATGTGGTCGTAACTGTGTTTAATCCTAGGTCGCCTCGGTCGTAATTCGAGAAGTATGTGTTTACATTACGCATCAAGCCCAGAAAGTAGGTTTAAAAAAAGACACACTGAAGTCACAATCCTGTGGTCTTGAAATACCCTGGAAGCCATGCTTGGCTGTAACGATTCACGAAACATGTGCTTCAGCATTTCCCGGCTCGTTAGCGTTAGTTTGTTTTGGTGTAGGCATATAACGTAATTGACATGGGCTAATCTGACCCGCTTCATCGTGTTTGCTGGCCTGCTGTTTGCAGTGAATAAAACGCACACTGAAGTGATCAGCTAGAGACGCCAAATGGAGGCAACTTTACTCATGTGGCTGTAGACTGTGCATGTAATGGTAAATATATATGTATTAAAAAATGGCAGACCTCACAATATTAATTCCCTCCATTCCAAACTGTGATTACCTTAGCCCTTTCTATCTAGAGTAATCCTGGTTTAAAACTGCCAATTTTGAGTGAAGAAGTTAAACTAGTAGAACATTTTCTGACACAAGGAGTAAAGTTAGCAGTTATGATTTAATAAGTTAATGTAATGTTCATCTGTGATAAGAGAGTGTTAGAAATGTGAACTGTCTTTGGACTATTTAATAAACGCCAAATTGATTACATAAAAGACAAACTGATTACATATTAGCAAGAAAAAAATAGAAGATGAAATATTTTAGACTGAAAAGCTATACCCAGTTTGAGAATAAATACAGACCAGAACAGCTATGACGGCTATAAGAAGCAGCAGTAAACAGGAAGAACATACCGCACACAGAACTGACCAACGAATCAGTCAACATAAAGAATCTTAAAAAAAAAAAACAGTGAGAGAAAACTATGCGACTGAACTAAAAAACAGTTTTATAAAATTACCTTTAGAGAGGCAGACAGTAGAAGAAGAATGGGAGATATTTAAATCCAGTTTTTTTTTTTTTTTTTTTAATACAGCAGAAATAATATGCGGAACTAAGAGGCAAAGTAGAACTCGACAACAGAAGCTAACAAGTTAGTGAAAAGACTAAGACTAATGAATATAGGATAATATAGGATAACAAGAAGACATGCAAAGAGAACAATAAAGAAAGCAAAGCAAGAAGTATGGAAGAAATATAGAGAGACGCTTACCAAAATTACAAGGAAGGAACTAGAGATTTTGGTTTCACGAAAAGAATAAATTAATGAGAACCAGATTAGATCCCAACGTTCTGACTGAAATAATCAACAGTCACAAAGAAAAGCCAATAAGTCAACAGAAAAAAATTCTAGAAAGATGCAGACAGTACTTAGAACAACCTCTCAATATACCGTCTGACGCTACAGAAACTCAAGATACTATAGTGGACACCACCGAGAAACTAGAACCTGACATACTGAAAATAGAGATTAGGGAAGTTATCATAGTTGCCCCAATGAATAAAACAGCAGATTAGATAAAATACCAAATGAACTAATTCAAACAGCAAAAGAAGTGGGGATAGATGGCTGTACAGGCTGTTTAACCATGTGTGGGTGAAACAACAGACACCACAGCACTTGGGGAAATGCCACGAAAAGCCAAAGCAGTAAAAGAGACGACTATACACAGTACAGAGGATTTTGAGATGTACCGGGAAAATATTCCGCAAAACTCTAGAGAAAAGAAAACGACCTATAGTTGAGCCCCAGTTAAGTAAAGCGTAACAAGGATTCTGGAAAAACACGCGGTTCACAATGGCAACTTTGCTCACAGATAACTTATAGAGAATTCAATTAAATTGTAACGAAACACTATATTTAGCTTTTGTTGATCAAGAACACGCATTTGAAAGAGTAGATAGGACTTAATTAAGGGGATCTTAAAAGGTTACGGTGTGAATACGCATTTAATAAGCTTATTTAGAAGCTTGTATAAAAACAGTGAGTGAACTGTTGAACAAACGGAGGACACTCAGAACCATTCACCATAAACTGTGGACAACGGCAGGACACCTGTCTCCCCATCAGAAAGATCAGAAACAACGAAATCCCCCAAGAAAACTGGGAGTAACATCAGCTCTAGAGCTCATTAGAAAACAACAAGGAAATGGTTTGGCCATATAATGCGGATGTCAGCAGACAGTATACCACAGCAGGCCATGATGTACAGACCAGACGGGAAGCAAAGAAGAGGCCGACAATGCAAGCTATGGATAGAGGGAATTACAGAGTCCATGGGAATCCCAATTTACCAAGCACACAAACTTTAGTCTATCAGCAGCTATCCTCGCGTATAGAGCTACACGTTTCAATTTTCCTTCTTGATCCTTACCGTAGAGCATAGTGGTCTCCATAGGATACATCAATACACAAACGAAGTCTTAGCTTGTCGAACTAAGCAAAGTAAGACAGTTAGTAAGTGATCATCATCCTCATCATCATCTTCGTCGCCATCATCATCATCCTCTTCATTATCGTCGACGTCGTCATCATCATCATCTTCATCATCATCAGGTCCTCTGCAGAACGTCGCACTCATCACAGCTTGCCTAAAAGAAACACGCCAGTTTTTTTGCAATATTAATGAGGTCGTTTTCCAAGGACTCTTTTCCACGCCTTAAAGCGTTTCGGGTCTATAGAGCTAGACATGATTTTAAAGACCAATCGGCACTCGGTGGGTGATGTGGTCAACATCACAGCGGTCGCCTTTATTCCCCAGGACTGTACCAGGTACCCATTTGAGACAGGGTCGACCAGAAGTTAATGTATTTTGGAAAAAATCAGTTTTGGCTCTGTCAGGACCTGAAAGGGCCTTTGATCCGCAGTCGAAGGTCCAGCCGCTATACCACTGCAGCCCCCGTAGTTTCTGAAGTAAGTGTTAAAACTAGGGCTGTACCGAATATTCGCTTCGTATTCGCTTCGGGGCCGAAAAGTGGACCTATTGACCATTCGGTATTCGGCCGAATAGTTGGGGTCGGGCCGAATACGAATAGTAGTTACCTTACACCCGCTCCTCATTCACGGCCTTATTGGTTTTGTTGAAAGCTAATGCAGCTTTCATGCATTAACTAAGCTGTCAGTGACAATTTCCAAGTATAGTTACTTGTTATAATACTTAGGATTCTTTCATACCTAGTTATTAGTTACCACACACTGACTAAAGGATGCAAAATATAAAATGTTTTTAAATGTTTACTATTCTGAACGAATACTAACTAGACATGGAAAGAATATAAACTCCGGCCACATTCAAGTCGATAATATGAAAATCAACCGAACAGAACCATATAAGTACTTGGGTGCAAACTTCAACTGCTCCAACATGCCGAGAGAAGAAATACAATCTAGAAATAAAGTATACTATACCCTTCAACATCTGCTAAAGTCAAAGTGTCTGTCTCGCAACAACAGGATCAAAATATATAAAACGTTGATAAGACCAGTCGTTTTATATGGCCCTGAAACTTGATGCAGAAATAAAAGAGATGAGGCCTTATTACAGGTTTTCGAAAACAATCTTACGACAAATCTTTGGACCAATCAAAGAAGCTAACAGCGGGGAATGGAGAGTGAGAAGCAGCAACGTAACACAAAATCTGTTTAAATCACCATTGATCACTGGCATCATGAGAACTAACAGACTAAAATGGTTGGGGCATATTGAAAGAATTTTAGATGACAGAGAAGTAAAAACTGTATACACATGAGAGAGGAATGGGCGTAGACCACGAGGCAGACAAAAAAGAATTTCGAGAGATAATGTCCAGCCAGACCTGCAAACAACTGGTGTCACAAATTATGAACATGAGGCCAGCCACAGAGATGAATGGAGACGAGTGATATCTGCAGCAATGAACCTCAAGGGCTCAGAATGCTAAAGAAGAAGATGACTATTATGTGCTACTTTATGTAAAGTAAAAGTTAAGCGTACATTTGATATTATGAATGTGTATTTTTTTTTTAACAGCTTTATTTTATACACTATACACTATTAGTATTCGTATTCGGCCGAATAGTTGGTCCTGCTTTTCGTATTCGGCCGAATAGTGAAAATCACTATTCAGTACGGGACTAGTTTAAACTCCAAATTCCTACATTGTAATCCTTGCCTCACCACATTTCCACCTAGCTCTGATAATATACCTACCATGCTACATCTTTGAAAGACACTTTTATAATTTAAGTTGAAACAAGCCAAGCTGTCAACTGCAATAATATTCAAATACAAATTCGCATACAAATTCGAGCACGACATTTCACGGGAAAATCAATTAACTACTAGCCTTCCTTGGAAAAATCAACACATTTTTAAATTGATTACCTCTCCTTACACGACACAAACGTTCAACATGAAACCCCCTGTATATCTATACCCTGGATTTCTCATTAGTTAACTCTGTGTCCATCAACAGCGTATACCCCCGATTAACCCTTCACATATGACAGAAGCGTCAAACTGGAAAATCCCTGATATCGTTTCTCTCCTTTCAACTTTAATGCAAAACATCTCGTGCTGTAGCTTGAAATAATAACGCTGCAGGCACGCAACTCCTAGAAATGAATCATATTTGTATCCATGGATTTTTAGCTATTTAAATAAACATAGGCAATAATGTTCTGTAGCATACATTCTCTTCAACATGTCCGTCAGAGCGGGATCTAGGAATAATAATTGTTCCTGTCTGGCTTTAATGAGGATTATGTTTCATCCATGTTGCCAAACAATATTGTCTTTATATTAGCGTCAGAAAATATTTGTTCAATGACTGTAGTTATAGTGTTGAAAACAAAATAAGTGGTTACTTTGGAAAAAAAAAATTTGATTTTTTACTTATCTTTGTGTTTGAATATTTTCTCGTTTGTAATTTTATTAAATCCTTGTGTTTATAATTATGCAGTTCGTGTATTCTTTCCGAAAAGTATTTGTGGCAACTTACGGTTGCGAGTCCTGGACTCTCACTCAATCACGGAGGGAAAAAAAATTGGAGCTTTTGAATTGAAATGTTATAGAAAAATTTTTAGAATAGCATGGATCAATAAAAGGAAAAACATCCACATTCTGAACGAGTTGAACATCAAGGAGAACTGGCTCATAAACAGCATACTGTCCCGAAAGTTGAAGTATTTTGCCAAAATCAAGCGCCATGGTGGCTTGGAAAAGACGGTGATGGAGGATACAGTTTATGGAAGGCGAGGCAGGGGTCGACCACCGCGAAGATGGATACAGGACATTAAAGAAGCATTTGCATTAAAAGCACATTGGGCTGGAGAGCTGGTTAGGGAAAGGGATACTTTCAGGCGTGACGTGAAGAGATCAGCGTTCTGTAAAGAATTTGCTGATTGGTGATATATTTGCTTAAGTTCAAAATGTCCATCAACCCTCTGTTTATGCTTTTGCCTTCGTTCTTGTAATTTTTCACAGTTTTTTGGGACACTAGTTCTATCTACATAAGTGGTTATAGAACACATAAGTGCTGAAGTCTGTGAGGCTGTCTAAGTATTCATGTGTCTCTCTGTGTATCCTTCTATCTGTGTGTTGTCTGTATGCCTGTCTATATATCCGTCTATGTATCTGTCTGGTAATCTGGTAATCTTAGTTTCAGCTTCATAGCAAACGGGTCGCCCCATAATTGCTCCGCTCCTGTGCCAACGAAAAACACATAAAATGTTTATCACAGTTCAAATAAATTCCGCAGCTCACAGTGTTACGTCATGCACTTAACTCAGAAGCTGGGCAACGAAACTATATCCTTTCAGTCTACAAATGGAGCAAAAAATACAACGTCCACCGTCTGGCAGAAAAAAAAATTGCACGGCTTCAAAAAGTGGCCATGCCTAGCGTCCATTTTGACCTGAAGCATTATTTGAGGGTTAATCATACCACCCCAGCAGTACCCTCACTATTAGCTGGGGAAGGGGCTTAGGACATTACATCCACCAGCAAGCGTCGCCCCTATAACGACCTGACTGCCTTCGTTAACGACTGTTCATCCAACAGCCATGCAGTTTTTTGGCACAAAGGAGATACCTTGAGCTTGGATCTGTCTGTCTGTCTGTCTGTCTGTCTGTCTGTCTGTCTGTCTGTCTGTCTGTCTGTCTGTCTGTCTGTCTGCCTGCCTGCCTGCCTGCCTGCCTGTCTGACTGT
>CAJHNH020001435.1:296945-371945 GCA_905116865.2 Candidula unifasciata | reverse complement strand
TAGATTCTTTGTGTATCTACACGTTAAGCTGAATAGATTCTTTGTGTATCAACATGTTAGGCTGAGTAGATTCTTTGTCTATCTACATGTTAGACTGAGTAGATTCTTTGTGTATCTACATGTAAGGCTGAGTCGATTCACTGTGTATCTAGACATAGATATACAGGCTAGTCTCTTTGTATCTAAACATAGCCAAACTGGGCAGATTTTATGTGTGTCCAGACATAGATAAATTAAAAAGATTTTCTGTATGTCTAGACAAAACTAGACTAAGTAGATTTTCTGTGTATCTATAAGGTCTGATTAAATAGATTCTTCGTGTATCTAGACACGGCTACCGAAGTAGATTTCCTGGGTGGCTACGTTCAGTCTGTGTAGATTCTGTATGTACCAAAACACCGCTACACCGACTAGATTCTGTATGTGCCAGAACACCGCTACACCGACTAGATTCTGTATGTACCAAAACACCGCTACACCGACTAGATTCTGTATGTACCAAAACACCGCTACACCGACTAGATTCTGTATGTGCCAAAACACCGCTACACCGACTAGATTCTGTATGTGCCAAAACACCGCTACACCGACTAGATTCTGTATGTACCAAAACACCGCTACACCGACTAGATTCTGTATGTGCCAAAACACTGCTATACCGACTAGATTCTGTATGTACCAAAACACCGCTATACCGACTAGATTCTGTATGTACCAAAACACCGCTACACCGACTAGATTCTGTGTGCATCTGGACATATCTGGCAGGTGTAGCTTCTCGCTGCCTTTCTGTGTATCCAGACACACATTGTTTGATTGGATTCCGTTCATCGCTTCGTATTATTCATCCCCATTCTCTGTTTCCGTTTCCTTATCTGACCCCGCAACCTAATTTTATTGATGTTATCTATCCATGTCGTATATTCATATTTTCTTCCAGTTCGTCTCTTGATGTTTTGTGTCCATCCAGTTCCTCTGTTAAAATAATTCCTTCAGTTTTTCTCTTCATTTTAGTCCCCCAGCTCATCTCTCAATCTGTCACCTGTTGTTATCAAGCGTAGTGACTAATTTACTTCCTAAGCATGTTTTCGCTTGACAGTCTCCATCCAAAGTCGCTTAGATCGGAATTGAAGGCAAATCCCAGATGTAGCATTCAACCTCCAAGGAAGTTATAATTAGGGCATCCGTGACAGTTACACCAGCCAGGTATAACCTACAGTCATGTGTGGGAAAGAACGATAGATCAGAAGCCCGGCTCTCTAGCGTAGTTGGCTATACCGGATTGCGCGGTGAGCGGGTGACGAACTCAGTGTGATCCGGGTTCACTCCCTGGGGTAGGCAGAAACGCCACATTTATCCTAGATTTACGGTATTTACAATGGAATCAAGGCCGAAACGTTGCGATATCCATAATACCGAGCCTAAGGGTTAACAACTCATGCTTCTGGATACTAAAACAAACAAACATAGATCAGAAAATCTATATTTAAAAAAAAAGCCTTAAATAGGTAGCAGGTAAATTCCCGAAAACTAAAGGCAGCCGGCGTGATGC
This sequence comes from Candidula unifasciata, assembly GCA_905116865.2. Lineage (NCBI taxonomy): Eukaryota > Metazoa > Mollusca > Gastropoda > Stylommatophora > Geomitridae > Candidula > Candidula unifasciata. The sequence goes on along the minus strand of CAJHNH020001435.1, from coordinate 370,393 downwards.
CGATCATATCACCCATTGAGGAGACTGGGCCCATTGAAATATGAACTCATATGCCCGATGAGCCACTGGGAAATAAAGGAACCTTCACTGACTTAACTCACCCTTTAACACATTCAAAATACATCATAATATAGAAGACAAATGTGTTGTCCTGACTAAACTTAAGTTACAGAAAAATACATAAATGTTTTCAGGTTAACTGTAAAATCCAGTGCAAATGACGTGTTGTTTGGTACTAATATAATCAATATCATTCGGGATATCTTTGCTTCCCAGTATATTTTCTGGTATTCATTTAAGACTAGATGGATACGAGAGCCAAACAAATCAACTTCGGTGTGGATTCAAACCCAGGCCCTTAGAGTCGTTGTCGAACGTTTAACCACTGCAGCACCCTGGCGTTGAGTAGACAGAGGTTTTGGGTGCAGAACGTACACCTGGGTTAGTGACACAGACGGACGGTCTGACAACATAGGGCTGCGTGCTGATCGGTAACTACTGTCTGACTGATGAATCGCTGCTCCAGGTGTAAACTGCGGCAAGAGACCAGCACCGAGACACTGGTTCTTCTTGGGTTACACTCTTGCTGAGGGGTGCGGTTCACTTGTACTCAGGGAACTTGGTAAATATGTGAGCAATACAAGCTACGGTGAGAGAAATAGAGATCAGACAGAAACAAGAGAGACAGGCACAGAGAGAGAGGGAGAGAGAGGGGAGGGAGAGATGGAGGGAGAGAGGGAGGGAGAGAGGGAGGGAGAGAGGGAGGGAAAGAGGGAGGAAGAGAGACAGAGAGTCAGAGAGTGAGACAGAAAGACAGAGAGAGAGAGAGAGAGAGAGAGAGAGAGAGAGAGAGAGAGAGAGAGAGAGAGAGAGAGAGAGAGAGAGAGAGAGAGAGAGAGAGAGAGAAAAAAACAAAGCACCATCATAGATGGCTGAACTACTCTTGGATGTAAAATAAGACATGTGCAGTTAATGTGTTTGTTTACGATATCGTTACCATTTATGGACTTCTGCATGGGCAGAAGAAGAAATGGTTCTTGCCTGATGACTACTGCTGCCAGGATAAACCTTTGTCTCTGTTTTTCACTTTGGTTCACCTGGCATCTGTTGTTTTCTATCTACTAAAGTCATGCTCGCCGACACAAAAAAAAGTATTTACAGACTGGCTAGGGGGAGGAGAACTGAAAAAAATATAAACCGTGTTAAAGTGCATAATAAAGTAATCAGTGGAGGGTAAGTACATATAATTATATATACGAAACATAACATCTGTAAACAGATTCAAAAAAAAAAAAAAAAAATATCAGGTGCCGGTGGTGGTTGGGGGGCATTTAGCAGCATTACAAGTTTTCTACATAGTGGCCGCCTAAAATTGTTTCTGGAGAATGCGTGGAGGGGCTTCAGCTCCCAGGTTCCGACTTCCCTGCTCTAAGTGTAAACTAGAGATCAGTGATGGCTCAGAGACTAATAAGTTTCCCTGCTGCCCTGTTAGTCGTCTGTTCCAATCCTTATCGTGGCGTATTTTCATAAAATATCCATATTTCACAGATAAACCCATCTGACATTAGGTATTTGTAAAAGCGATCAGTTTGATATTGGCCGTATCACATACACAGTTCTGACTGGTCGTTAAATTGTAAGACTGTAGTGAGTTTTATATGTCATGCCCTCAAATGTTAACAAACATCCTGGCAACTACTGCTGCCACATATACGTGTATTACTTCCAGAGTTTGTAGTTAAAATTTCACCGCGACATTTTTGGTTATATTGTGCTTACTTCATGTGTCCTAGTCTTTCAGATATCTCGCTCTGACACATACGGGGTTCATCTGATTTACTCGGTCTGGTCAGATAAGGCCAGGCGTGCGATCTACTACCCAGTAAGACGTGGGTATGAATGTGCGTGACAGCCTCTGATTGCTAGTGTATGCATTCAGCACCATCTCCTGTTGGATGCGTCTCGTCCCCTCCCCACTGCGGTTAAAAAAAAATTACTGTAAGTGAAGAGCCTCTTCACACCATTTACGCATCTTGATGGGCACATCCTTGTATAGACCAATGTCCGTCTTTACTTCTTTTGTACTTTTCTTGCTTCTTGTTCTAGACTTGATGGTCCCTTGTCCAGGTAGGTTTTGCAAAATCCGCTTCGATGTAGATTTTTTGTTTAATTGAACATTTTACTTTTTAATTTATCTTCTTCTTCTTCTTTGTGTTCACCTGCTGTAAACTCTGGTGGAAAGTTTTGGTTGTTCATCTAGTTCTGAACTGCATTGTTTCAGAAATTGAGTTTTGCGTGCACATCCGTTTTACAAATCTCGCTTATTTGTATGCTGACTGGTGGTCCCTTGCCTCCCAGGCAGATGCACTATTACTATTGTGTTTATTTGTAATACTTGTGTATGTAAACGTTGGGTCAATATTTAAAAAACCGAGAAGTGTTTAGTGCCACCTGCCAGTATCACCCATCGTCATTCTGTAGACTGTCGAAACATGAGGATAATTCGGTGAGCCACTGTAAACATACACTCCTTTGTTTTGTTTATGCACATCAGAAGCAGGTGCTCACGCGAGATAAAAGAATGCGATATCTGGTGTAAAATAACATTTGAAGCTTCAAAGACAGTCTTGTTTTTGCCTGTTACAGCTGGAGCCTGGCACTTAGAATCTGGTGCCTGCAGATAGCATAAGAGAACAAGAGATAGAGGTGGCATCTAAGTGTTGTTGAGGGAAAAACGTCTGATGTAGGTGGACTGCCAATAAACTTTCAGGTGTGAATCGCTTATACAATTGCTTATGTAAAATATTTATTTTCAGCCAAAGAAGCATCGCCCAGTAGCTCGCTTCCTTGAGTGTGTCTGTTGTTGTTGTTGTTGTTGTAGCGTTAAGGGCAGGGCCGTCATTATGTCTTCTACTAACTGATTTCTGTTGTATAAATAATGAACATTTATAGATATGTTTATTTCGAGTGTGCTTGCATGCTTCACCGCTGTGTTGCATTGTCTTATCATCATCTTGTGCCCAGTAAGGCAGAGTAGGTCTCTGCACAGATCTTGGTATTCTGAATCAGTGTCACTGATGTTATTCCTCCATACCATCGTCTCAGGTTGTCAATCATCGTTTCTCTTAGTCTGCCTCTTCATCTCCCACTGTTGACCTTTTCAGTCATCATGTTTTCCAATGCTTCTTTTCTCATCGCATGACTGAAGGAAACTAACTGCCTCTCTCAAATGGTTATATACAGCTGTCTAATTTCATGAGCAATTTCCAAGCTGTCGTTATCAGTCTCTCTGGCGGTCCAAGGTATTTGCATATTTGCAATATGCCTCTCAGAAACCACATTTCCACGGTCTCCAAGTTCTGCTGAATGTGTTCAATCACAATCCAAGATTCACGGCCATACAGCAGAGCTGGTTGAAGATAATACTCCTTCTAAGAGTTTAAAAGATTAGGGTTATATTAATAAAGAGAAAACCTGTTGCATAACATGTTTTTCATCTTTAAAAATGCCACCCTCATCTGCATATCCTGCATTTTATCTCTGTGACACATCTGCAGCCAGGTGTTTTAAAACTCGTTTACCTGTTTAAGAGTTTTGTCTTCTATTGTAATTTGACACTTTGGTTGTTCTTTCTTCTTTGTTATAATAATACTTTCTGTCTTCTTGATATTTTATGAGAATCATTGCGCCAAAAAAGTGAAGTAAATCAACAGTAACGCTGTACTCCAGCATGCGGGAGCGGTGATGATGCAGATGCTAGACATGTACCTTAAGCCCGAAGGTCTTGTCTTCGATTTCACATCTAGGCGTAATTTTATAATTTACCTGGGGTCCCAAGGTGACCCCGCATAAATTGTGCACTAGGAAATATCCTGGAAAATAAAGGTAGCCGACAACCCACATTGGGAGTATTGGTTGTTTAATCTACCATGCAAGTTTTAAGAAACTCCTAAAAAGGGTTGACATGGACCGGCTGTCTGATCCCCCCAAAATATTTAAGCTACAAAAAGCAACCAATTGTGTACAATTTGCGTGAGTTGGTTGATGACCTGTGCTTAACTGGCAAATCAAGGACAGAAGAAAATAGATTTATTCACGTTTACAGTCACTTGTTATCCAGCGTTTGTTTGTGTCTGTTGGACCGTTTATTTTTTTGTACGCCCATCAATGGAAGCATAAAGTGCCCGATCATTTGTGCACTAATCGTTCAACCGGGTGTGAAGGGTTAATTTGCTTTTGTCCTCTGGCGTTAATTGTGTAGTCGCTAGGTAGTTAGAAATCCTAACGCGTGGGCTGCAATTGGCCAAAGACTTGGCACAGTTCTGGCACTTAGGAAATTTGGATACAGTACACTATAAAACGTGAATCTCTTGAGTTGCTGAAATTGCCAACCAACAGAAAAGAGCTACATATGCTTGCTTGCTTCTTCTTCTTCTTCTTCTTCTTCTTCTTCTTCTTCTTCTTCTTCTTCTTCTTCTTCTTCTTCTTCTTCTTCTTCTTCTTCTTCTTCTTCTTCTTCTTCTTCTTCTTCTCCTCCTCCTCTTCTTCTTCTTCTTCTTCTTCTTCTTCTTCTTCTTCTTCTTCTTCTTCTTCTTCTTCTTCTTCTTCTTCTTCTTCTTCTTCGTTCTTTCTGTCAGAAAACTTATACCAGGAGGCTGGTATCCTCGATTAAGGCTATCCGCAGACTAAATGTCCCTGTGTAGCATATAGCTTTGTCTTGGCTGAGGTTGGAACAGACCAAATGGATTCTCTATTTGCAGCCCAGAGTTTACAGCAAGACGTACATGTCCAAGTTTATTATTAGTATCACCACTTGATTTATAGTAGATGATGCTCTCTACAGATTCAGCCTGAATCTATAGACAAGAAAGAAGGTTAACATCTGTGAATGAAACGTCAGGCTAGGTTTCGTTTCCAACCTCGCCATTTTGTGCTGTCCTAAGTCATTTATCTCAATTACGCTTGCCCCCACCCCCCACCTTATTTTTTGAACAGAAAATGTGTACAAGAACTAAGCTAGTTAGTGTAGGCTCCAACACCACTCTAAACTGTTTCTGTGCCATTAGAAATCACACACAATGTCCATCACCCTCTTATATTAAAACCAGTGAAACACTCGTGAGTCCCCACGAAATCTTAAGTTTGCACATGCAAAGTTTAAATACATAAGACGGCTGTCAGATGTGACAAAAAAAAAAAAAAAAACGGCCCCACACAAGAACTGCAGCTCACTGTTGGTGCAAACGGTCAATCTTGACAACTTGTACTGCACACTAAAAAAGTACACATGATTCTGAATGTAACCTGTCACATGCCATTTTAATGCAGTCAGCAACACGTCGCGGGGACATGATGGTATCCACAGCTTACACTGTGGCCCCAAGCAGGCAACTCAGTAGCTAAGTTACGGATTCTTTAACTCCCGTTCTAGAAATGGAGAAATTGCATCAGCAAAACATAGCTGGAAACAAATAACGTTTTAGAGCGTCAGCAGTCACCAGCTATCAGCCATTTTGACCGGAAGTCCAAAAGTGGCTAAGCGCGGAGCTCAACACTGTATAGAATTTCTCTTTGAAGTATACGTTCATAAATTTCATTTTTTTTTTTTGTGTGTTCAAATATATTAACATATTTAATTGTCATTCAGTACATAATAATATAATAATATAATAAAATAATAATAATAATAATAAATTATATTATTATTCAGCACTTGAACAATGATTCTTGGGGCCCCCTTGTTGAGATCCCCTCCAGGCCACCACCCCAGTCCCCAACCCCACTCCGAACGCATCTATCAGTCACTCATTTCCCGCATTTATTTCTTTGTGTCGGCGCCCATGTTAGGCCTCTCTACCCAGATGTAAAGCTCCAGTACTGGCCTAGCACACCTCGTTTGTTTCTTATCATGGAGAGGGAAGGAAAGCTCTGCAGAACAGTCCCCAAGGCGTTGGTATTTGGTGGAACCGGGACAAAGATATCACATCAACATCACTGTGACAGATGCAAGACTTTCAAGCGACCTCATCTCCAATGCATCGTCTCCAATAGCTAAGCCTTAGGGTGTTTAAAGGATTCACAAAAATCTTCGAAAATAGTAGAAATCCTGTTTTTTTTTTTTTTGACACACCACTTTAAAGCGGCTTTCAGATTGCATAATCTGATGTTGCACGTGTATGCGAATATTGCCACACTGAGGCTTATTTTCGCAATTAACTCTTCAACGACGTCGGTTTCATACTTATCTTGGTATTGGCTGTACTCTAAGACGAAGGCGTCCATTAAAAATATTTTTGTAAATGAAACATTTGAAGACATTTTGTGGGGAAAATGCACGGGACATAAAGTAGCAATTGACTGCAAGCTCTACGTGACATAAACAAGTACAACAGGACTATGAATAAATTAAACTAAACTAGGGTTGTCAATGCCCGAGACACTGAAATCGACAGGGAACTAATTCTATATTACATACAAAGACAACAAATAAAACAGTTCACAGACGCAGAGAGAATACCTTGTAACACTATACGCTACAAGGAAAGCACTGAAATCGACAGGGAACTAATTCTATATTACATACAAAGACAACAAATAAAACAGTTCACAGACGCAGAGAGAATACCTTGTAACACTATACGCTACAAGGAAAGCACTGAAATCGACAGGGAACTAATTCTATATTACATACAAAGACAACAAATAAAACAGTTCACAGACGCAGAGAGAATACCTTGTAACACTATACGCTACAAGGAAAGCACTGAAATCGACAGGGAACTAATTCTATATTACATACAAAGACAACAAATAAAACAGTTCACAGACGCAGAGAGAATACCTTGTAACACTATACGCTACAAGGAAAGCACTGAAATCGACAGGAAACTAATTCTATATTACATACAAAGACATCAAATAAAATAGTTCACAGACGCAGAGAGAATACCTCTTAACACTATACTCTACAAGGAAAGCACTGAAAGATGTGAGAGATGTAGAGCACAAGTCATGAGGTAATTAAAGTATAGATCCCTTTTTACGCCTTTTAGGCGCATCGGGCATATGGGAAGAGCACCCACATTTTTACAGACCAATCGGCACTAGGTGGGTAATGTGGTCAGCATCACGCCGCCTCTTTTACTTCCTGGGACTGCACCCGGTACCCACTCAAGGCTGGGTCAACCTGGGAACCTAGGTCATTTTTGAAAAAAGTGCTCTGCCAGTTAGCGAACCCACAACCTTCCGATCCGCTTAGAGCGTCTAGTCTCTCCACCATTGACGAGGTAGATTTAAAAAACTAGATCAAAAGATAACATCAGAGAAGCATTACAACCATAGGATGCGCGTCTTTGGTCGAGGCGGTCAGAAGAGCAGGAGATAGAACGTTATATCTCCCTCGATACCTGCAGGGTAAAAACGACAGTGAAATAATGGAGCGGGCAAATCTGGAGACCTGTTTCTCTCGTCTGGTAATTAAACTAGTTAAGGAACATTTTGAGTCAGTAATGTGGAACAGTCATACTTGTGACACTGGAGACCTGTTTCTGACGTCTGGTAATTAAACTAGTTAAGGAACATTTGGAGTCAGTAATGTGGAACAGTCATACTTGTGACACTGGAGACCTGTTTCTAACGTCTGGTAATTAAACTAGTTAAGGAACATTTGGAGTCAGTAATGTGGAACAGTCATACTTGTGACACTGGAGACCTGTTTCTGACGTCTGGTAATTAAACTAGTTAAGGAACATTTGGAGTCAGTAATGTGGAACAGTCATACTTGTGACACTGGAGACCTGTTTCTGACGTCTAGTAATTAAACTAGTTAAGGAACATTTGAAGTCAGTAATGCGGAACAGTCATACTTGTGACACTAAAGATTTGGAGACATTTATGTCAAATGATCAAACTAGTGTAAATTCCAGTATTTAGCCTGCTATTAAAATACAATGATCGTTAACCTACACACAATGTTTATGTTTCTTTCCTGGTTTACTATCTTCCTTTTTTTGGTTTTACTTTCAATTGTTTTTGATAGATTTGAAATGTGCATCGACATGTTTACTTGCATAAAAGTACACACATGCGCACACTTAACGAGGAAACAAACGGAATTGGAACTCTTCGCTTGCTGTTGAAGATGGGGACGGGGCGCTTATGGGAGTGTCCCGAGTGCTATGATGTAGATTCTTAATTCGACATTTAACTTAACGAGGAAGAGAGAATGAGACGTTCGCAAGAATCAATACATACAGAAACACACACAAATCTACCCGTTATGTCAGAACATAATACAAGCACGAATGCATGCAATCAGTGTTCTTAATTTAAATATTTCACTCTGATAACTATGCCAGCAAACAAACTAATGTACATACAGTGGAATCTCTCTTAACAAGCATAATTTGTTCCAGACTCTTACTCGTTATGCGAAACAATTTTTATCATATAAATTAATGTAAAATACGATAATGCGTTCATGTCGAAAAAAAAATACCCACAAAATGCAATGTATAACGTTTATTTAAAGAAAATTATATACACATTGTTAAGGAGAGTGAATCATCTTCATCTTTTCTTCAAACGCGGAACGAACCCACCTGAAATGCGCATTAAGTTTTTTTGCAGCGCGCATAGCCACTTCCTTATTCGGGTGATGCTTCTCAATGTAAGATGCAACAGTTTCCCATGCTTTCAGCATTTCTCTTATTTCGCCAGAAGATTGTTGCTTTTCTGTTAACTCCTCCTCCTCTGACAAACTTTCCTCCAAAACTTCTTGCTGTGAAACACAATGCAACTCCATAAGCTCTTCGGTGGTCAACTCTTGGATGTGCTGTCCCACAAGCTCTTCGATATCACTGTTATCCCCCTACAATCCCATCATAGTGGCCAAAGACACAATCTCGTTGACTACACGTTCCACGGGTACTGTCTCGAACCCCTCAAAGTCACAAATCGATAGCGCTCTACGGCCAAAGCTTCTTCCAAGAAGAAGTCAGGGTTCTCTTGGTAACCCCTTCCCCTTGTCGATAATCTTGAAACAGGCAAAGATGTGGAAGTGATTTTTCCAAAACTCTTTGAGAGTGAGGTTGGTCCCTTCAGTCACCTGAAAACAATGCTCGAAGAGTGCTTTAGTGTAGAGCTTCTTACAGTTAGAAATAACTTGCTGGTCCATGGGCTGGAGTAACTGAGTGGTGCTGGGAGGCAGAAACTGGATCTTGGTGAGCTTTAATTCTTCAGGGAGGTCATCTTGTAGGCCTGAAGGATTCATGAACATGTGTCACGATATAACACAAGTTTGAGCAAATGTATGATCACAAGCGATGCTACGATGCTACTAGAACAAGTGATAAACACAGACTGATGTAACATGCGCACAATTCGGGACTTCCCCTCTCCTCGCCACTCGTTATGCGAAACGTCACTCGTTAAGCAAGTCATTCTTTTACAATTTCTTTTGCTCGTTATGCGAATTACTCGTTATGAGAGGTGCTCGTTAAGCAAGATTCTACTGTAAATGCGTGGCAAAAATAAGTCTTCGTAGTTAATTTCTTTTATCTCCGTGAGACACCAGGAATGGGAAAAGTGCAACTGAGTTTGTGTGAACTGATGAAATCCTCCACTTTTATAAGATCCCTCTTGATTTCTTGCTTGTGAAATATCACCCTTGATTTCTTGCTTGTGAAATATCATCCTTGATTTCTTGCATCTTTTGATTTCTTGCACCTCCAACATGGCTATCTAACCTGATCACTGGCTGTAAGTTTCACATTTTCCTGGTCGGAAACGAGGTTCAATGAAAGCGTGAAATTGGTGAGACACTGTCATCGCTTCCGGTGATGTCCTAGGTTAAGAGATTTCAAAAAAATGATTTTCTTCATTCTCGGGATTGATTTTCACGGAAGACGCTAGAAAACCTCCACTAGCATGAGGGATCTAGAAATTATTCAAAACTCTGACAGAGAATAAAATTTCGCGGTGTAGACTGTTACAAGAGCCCATGTCACGTAATAATGTCAGGGGGGAATTACTGGCCAAGGAGAGATCAGCATCGTTAACGGATCATTAATCCCAACACCACAAGCCATTTTAGGCTCCCCCTGTCAGTTTTCTGCCTCCAAGTGTTCAGTTTTATTTAATTTCTTTTTCTTTCCGGGTCACGTCATTTTCGTTTCACCATTCTGTCAGCAAGGACAAAGGGCAATGAAAAACACATCTGTGCTGAAACTTAAGGGACTGTGTGTGTGCTAGTTTCAGACTTTGCATTCCTTCGTGCTCTAGTTTCAGTATTGTATTTCTTCGTCATTTTGTATTTCTATTTCTACCTTGTAGTTATTAAGGCTATCAAACACAGTTATAAAAACACGACACAAACAATAGAGGTTCGAGGTTTGAACATCTGATCAACATCATAGCACACGGGTAGTAGTGCTCCGTTCTTCTTCTATCTCAAGTCTGAGTCCAAAGAAGCTCATCACAGTGAACAGGCTCTGTAGCACCGACGAGGATCCTGAAATACTTTCGGTAGATTTTTAACTCCAAAATTTGCCCCGACAGCGCCGCTATGCTACTCTTTTCGATTTCCAACTGCCAAGATATTTTTAAGATGCGCAACAATGCACACGGGCGTCCGATATCACTACCCAGAGATCAGGGGGAAGTACTAGAAGTCCAAGTTAACGTAAAAAAAATCCCACCCCTTACCGGGGATTGAACTCGGAACCTCTAGCCCTCGAGGCGTACGCTATGCCTCCAGCCCACGCAGCCCCACAAACAATAGATTGCCTGGCATTTGTGGCTGTATCTAATCAGGTGCATATCATAGTAACAACTGATTAAAATGACGTGCAGGGATGAATCCCGCTAATTGAAACACAAAGTCGACTACATTCAAAAGTGTTCAAATTCCACATACCTCAGCCAACGGTAGTGTTCAATGATAGGGAAGCCACGGTAATAAACCGTCCAGAATTGTGCAGACACAAAGACATTTTCGTAAGTTTGCTCTATTGAAACAGGAAGTTGCTTTTTGATGTTGTGGATTTTGCGTTTTAGCAGCAGAGCAGCAGAAGCAGAAGAAGAAAACGAAGAAGAAGATGAAGAAGAAGAAGATGAAGAAGAAGAAGAAGAAGAAGAAGAAGAAGAAGAAGAAGAAGAAGAAGAAGAAGAAGAAGAAGAAGAAGAAGAAGAAGAAGAAGAAGAAGAAAAAGAAGAAGAAGAAGAAGAAGAAGAAGAAGAAGAAGAAGAAGAAGAAGAAGAAGAAGAAGAAGAAGAAGAAGAAGAAGAAGAAGAAGAAGAAGAAGAAGAAGAAGAAGAAGAAGAAGAAGAAGAAGAAGAAGAAAAAGAAGAAGAAAAAGTAAAAGAAAAATATATCTTAGCATGAGATATTTTACTTTAACACGGAGTATCCTAAAACATAATTCACAGATATGTTTGTCCTATCGATTCACGACCGGATTCAAAACTTAGCCATGGAAGGCAAACACGTTTAAAGCTTCGCCAGTTTTAGGACTGTCGTGGGCAGAAAAATGCAAAGCTTGAAAAATCCAGCAGTCATAAATAAGGTGCTTGTAAAGGAATCAAGATGGCGTCTAAAATCAGAGATAAATTTTTATCAAGTGGCGACCAGGATCGGACGGAAATGTATCACAAATGTGATAAGTTATCAATCCACAATCTTACAGCACGCCAAAGACATGTCCAATAAAATGTATTATTAACAATGAGCAATGCTGACGTGGATCTCCAAAGATTTGTTTCATTAATCAATCGTGTTCACACCACCCTGCCCCCCCCCCCCCCCCCCCCCAAAAAAAAAAAAGGTCAAGACCTCTTTTCATACATTCGCGCATCGGGAAAATAGTGCTACACCCATAATTTTATAGGCACACCATCTCTTGATGAGCATTCAACATCATACTGGCTGCCGTTACTTCATAGACATTTCCTGGAATCCATGTTATTCTGAGGGCCCCACGGAACCGTAGGTCAATTTTAAAATATCCACATTGAGGCTGATTCAAGCGCCAGACTTTCGAACCGGCAGGTGTAAGTCTAGCTATTGGGCTATCGGGTCCTCCGTGCCTTAGAATTACATAGGTACCTCGGGTCACAAACTTAATTAGTTCTTTGTCTCCGCTCGTGAACCTAGATGTTCGCGAGCCGATTTTTTTTTTCTTTTTTTTATGATTGAAATAATGCAAATATACTTAATCTTTTTGCCGCCACAGAAATTTTTTTTTTTTTTTTTTGGGGATATTTTAAAACAGATTTCGACTCTGTGCGATTAAACCCGGTGCAATGAAGTCGGTCCTCTCACTTTTACCTTTAAAACAGATTTATGTGTCACAAAAATATACAATTTAACATATACTGTATAATGTTACCTGCCACACGTAGATGGTAGAGGAGGAGATGGAAGACTTCCTATTCCAAGTAGTCTCATTTATAATAACGTCGGGTAACAGTGTAGGTATTTGTATGTCTGTCTTTTCTTTGTATCTTTGATGTGTTTAGATGTCTGGCTTGGTGGCTAACAGCAATTTGCACTCGAGACTTTCGCTTCGTTAAACATAGTCAGTCCTTTAGCCACATCCGCCGTCTGTAGTGCGAGTATGTTCTTTCAGATAGTACAGATAGCAAATTTAGCCATGTCGCTCTGCTTGTCGAGATCTGAAGCAAGAACACCATTCTCACGTTTAGTTATTATTTCCTTCTTCGTTTCCACTATAATATTTTTAGACTTCTTTAGACCATTGTCACTAACCCTTTTTACTTCCTTGGAAGCCATAATAAGATTTTATTTGATGCAAAAAGAAATATATATATATATATATATATATATATACTTTAACCGAATATGTTTAGTAAGTAAGTAAAGATCCCTTTTTACGCCTTTAGGCACCTCGGGCATATGGGAAGAGCACCCATATTTTTACAGACCAATCGGTACTAGGTGGGTAATGTGGTCAGCATTACGCCGGCCCTCTTTACTTCTCCAGGACATACATCCTGATGGTCACTTTAGGCTGGGTCGACCTGCGACGCCCCATACCATAATGAATAACCCACGCAGCCAGCAGTGGGTTTTGATCGCGATTCGTTGGAAGTAACGAGACGGACTTGGAACGTCTAAGCCACGGACGCCCCATATATATATATATAAAGTAAAAGACCCTTTTCCACGCCTTTAGGCTTATAGGGCATATAGGGCTAGACCTATATCTTTATAGACCAATCGGCACAAGATGGGTGATGTGGTCAGTATCACGCCGGCCGCCTTCACTTTCCCGGGACCGCACTCGGTACCCACTCAAGGCTTGGTCGACCTGGGTACCAAGGTCAGTTTTGGAAAAAGTCCGGTTCCGTCAGGGAGCGAACCCACGACCTTCCGACCCGCTGTGAGCGTCTAGCCGCTCGGCCACGGCGACTCCCCTATATATAGATATATATATGTGCGTGTGTGTGTGTGTGTGTGTGTGTGTGTGTGCGCACGCATGTGTTCGTGACTAGAAGCATTTGTGACCCGAAGTAAAATTGTATGTAAATTCTCAACTCAGACAGTAGGAGGCTCGTCTCAGAAAAAAAAAAATCGTGTCCTCTGAGGAGAGAAGTACCAGTGCAGTCTATTTTTGGAGAATTGAATACACATACATGCGATGGAGTTTTTAGGAAACAATTTCTTTCTGAATTAGTATATCCTCATATGACGGATCTGATGCCTTTTAGGATAGTGACAGGGAAAGGTTGTCATCTTATATGTCCAGACAGACCCATAGATACGCCTCATCTACAATGAATCAAATAAATGAATCCAAACGCAAATTAGCATTCTGTAGTATGCACCTGACGAGACACAACACAATATGCCAAATGACAGGGAAGGAACTAATGTTTGTTTCTTTGTTCAGGTAATAGAGGTGACCCGGGGCATTCATGGTCCATACTAATTCTTGCTGTGCTTTCTTTTTAATAGAAAAATGTGATGCCAAGAAGAGAAATAAATGGAAAGAAGATAACAGAATAATATTTTGGGCCAGGACAGCGCGAAGAGAATGGGATGTAAGCTAACATGGACGGGACACAAAAAATGTTTATTGATGACGAGTAAATGAATTTAACAGACTAAAAACTATTTTCTAAGCCGAAGAGCTGCTCGATCCTTATCTTGACTAAACCAAAATCGCATAACACCCCCCTCCCCACTCAACCCAGCCCACCCCCTTTTTTCAATTCTCAGTCATTACTTCCACCAGATTCTTTAACAGCAAAAAACCCTTTCTTTGGCACCCGATGCCATATTAAATTTCATGGAAGTCACTGCGGGAGAGGATCTAGCCTTGTTTTCTCCCCTCCTGACCAGACTGAGAGTGCCCAGATATTGACATCTGATGGCTTATTCAGACTTTCTGCTTGTCTAGAGCGCATGCGTAGTACTAAAGCTATGGCCTGATGGCTGTCGAATCCAGGAAGCCCTGGAATGCGTTGTAAGGGAGTCGCTTTTCAAACTGTTATTACTGCTCCTGCTGAACGCCTTTCAAGGCAAACTTCTTAGTGCGAGAACCTACGCTTGGAATTCAAATTACGTTTAAAATTCGAGATTGAAAACATTATACCCTATTACGTGACTTAGATGTATGTGTAATGGTCACGTTTTATGTAAATTAAGTCATCATAATCAAATATAATGCCCTGAATTTGAAACTAAACGCACATACTGTCAGCAGCACGGCATTATAAAATCGCATTTAAGGGCACCAAGTGGTGAAACACATAATGAAGGGTACCGTTTGTAGAGTGAGATTGGTCGAACGTGACTGTCACCAGTGACCGGATTCGAAATTTAAATGAACGGGAAAAATTATGTTTGTCTCGTAGGCAACCAAGCAAGCAGACGTGCGTGCAGCCCGGACCGTTGACTTCTGCAAGTAAATTTCATTACTTCTGAGGCGTCATTGATGACCTTGAGCAAACTAACGGCTTGATAAGATCGTTCCTCCTCCCACACTCTTTTTTCCTTCCTCTCAGAGTAACCGGTTAAGTATAAACGG
Organism: Candidula unifasciata; assembly: GCA_905116865.2. NCBI lineage: Eukaryota > Metazoa > Mollusca > Gastropoda > Stylommatophora > Geomitridae > Candidula > Candidula unifasciata. The sequence continues at coordinate 355,343 of CAJHNH020001435.1, read as the reverse complement.
GAAAGCCCAGACATTAAATTAGGACACCCACAAGTCGCCAAACCGTTATATCATCATCATCAGTACAACTTCTACCACAGCTCACGTCATTACGGTTAAACCATAAATGGATAACTACTAATAAAGTAAAGAACCCTTGTCCCAACCCTTTAGGCGTAGCGGGTAGATAGGGTTAGACATAGATTTTATCGAAAAACAACTACTGCTACTACAACCACCTCCACCACGATCACCACCGCTACCATTACTACTATTGATACTACTACCCCACCATCATCACTATTACAACTACTCAAACTACTATCATTGCCACCACAATTACCATCGCAACTAATATAATCACTACCATTATCTACACCACCACTACTAACTACTATTACTACACCTATAGTCACCCATCGCCGCCACCACCACCACCACTACAACTACTATTATAATTGCTACTACTTCTACTACTAGCACCACCAACATTGCTAGCAGTTTGCCACTATCATCATGACCTTGCTTCTGGCTCTCTCATACCTCCATTTTCCACCAGTTTTCCTTCTGACCAGACAATTTCTTTCCCCTTCTGTGGCTACGACGCGTATACTTGTAAAACTCTTTTCATTGTTATCAAAGTCGACACCATTGCATGTTTGGTGTCTCCATGGGTGATCAGTTCTTCGACGCAGAAGCCACTTCAAGGTACCTTTACTGATTAGCCCCACGAGAAGTTGGTTGTAATGCATCCTATCTTTACCTCAGTAGAGCTGCAGTGGTATAGCGGCGAGAGGCTCGCCTGTGGATCTGAAGGTCAAGTGTTCAAATCAGAAAAAAAGCTGAACTTTTTGTTGAAATGACTTCGGCTTCCAGGTCAACCAAGCTTGAATGGGTACCAGGTAAAAAGTCAAGGCGGTCTGCGTGATGTTGACCACATTACTAATCGAGTGCCAGTTGGTTTATACAACATAGGTAGCCTACGTGCCCAAAACGCCCAAGGGCATGGAAAAGGGTCCGTTACTTGTAAATCTTGACCGCGAAGATACCATAAAAGTCCTTCGGCAAGCATTACTCCCAGGTCACGCAATCATATCATCGTGATTGATTCGTCAGTAATTTGACCAGAAGCAGCCTGCTGATATTCTTCTTCCCACAGGCAGTAGTGCATTACTTATTAACTAGTCCGAACATTCATTACTTTTTACTCCGGCATTCCCCACCAATGTAAATCCAGGTGATGGTGGTTAAGTGCGACTTACAAATGCTTTCTATTACCCATTCAGAGATTTTGGCTAAAAGCCTAAAATATATACAAATTAAAACCATGTCTCTCCCCCTTCCCTCCCCTTTTCCCCCGCCCTAAAAAAAAAATCCTTATTAGAAAGTGCTCTACTTACCATATCAAAAATAACACTTACCTGAAAACCCGTTATATCACTGTTTATGTTATTCAGCTTTTGCCGTAAGTGCAGACACAGCGGGTTGCTAGTTTAGATAATTTGTGTCTGGTTTAGTAAATAACTATTTACAGCTTTGAAGAGTAATTCTTGATAGCGCCTGTGTGATAACTGTTGTCTCACTCCTTCCATCGCCGAATCAAATTTTTCACTCGAATCTGCGTATTTTCTCAAGCTCTTTGATTTCCTTCAGAGGACGCCATTTTGTCCCTGCTTTTGTTTTTAGCCTAATATAGATTCAAAGGGAAAAATAATGAAAACATTAGATAAACGGAACACTGACTGTCCCTATTGTATATAGTTGAGGTTAGTTTTGTTTTTGTTTTAGTTTGCTGACTGTGGGCTTGTTATTCTACTTTTGTTGTTGTTGATGATGATGTTATTAGCTATCTTTTGTTAAAGCTTTTAACAGTCTTGTTATTTGAATCAGAAGTCGTTCAAGAGCGGCAACAGCCCTAACTGAGGTAGGCTTGAAACTAGGACTGTACGGAATATTCGCTTCGTATTCGCTTCGGGGCCGAATAGTGGACGGAATGACTATTTGGTATTCGGCCGAATTGTTGCGGTCGGGCCGAATACGAATAGTGGCTACTTTACACCCATTTCTGCATACACTGCGATGGATTGAAATAACTCTCTCATTGACACAATAGTTGCTGTTGCCTAAGTCTGTAGTAGCGGGGAAAACTGCTACCCGGTTGCGTGGTACAGCAGCTGGCAAGGTCTTGCCAGCTCACTCGACCGAGGTATTACACCAAACGTTCTCAAACTGGTTGCGTATGCCAGGGGTTCCGGGGCGAAAATCAAGAAAAGCCGGCTATAAATTGTGACATTATTAAAGAATGCATAAAGATACTTGAAAGTTGAAATATAAATTGTCTTTCCTCGCCATGGTTGTTGTTGACGATTTTCATGGTGATGATATTGTTGATGATGGATTTGATGGCGGTGATTATTTAACAGTAATGTGATTATATAAATGTTGATAATGGAGATTATTTTAGTGATGATGAAGATCGTGATGGCTGTAATAATGACGATGTCAATGATGGATATTGCGATAGTAATGAATACATCGTTAGTGATACTTGAGATACTGATATTGTTAGTTAGCTGTGTATTCTTTACAGGACGTTGCAGAATCAACCCTAGAATTTGTTGGCACTGTGGTATTTCTATGCAAAGTTTGTGTTAAGTAGTTTGCCATTACTCTTAAATGGTTGATACCACTGACGAAACCAAAGCATGACGGTCTGCTGCCAAATCACCTGCAGCTAGGATCGAACCCCGGCATTACGAAGCGCATTCACAACGCCAAAGCCACATACGGCGACTGTTGTTGATGGGGATGGGTTTTATTATTAATGTAACCATTGTATACGAAGATCATAATGATGAATACGAGGGTGGAGATGACGATGGTAGATGTAAGGGTAATATTTTGATAACGAAATTGCTGAAGATGACAACGATATAAAGAAACTGATGATGATTAAGGTGGCGATAGTGTTTGTGGCAATGCCTACGATGATACAGATATGTTAGTGACGACGCGGATAAGGAGAATATTGATATGCCCCCCCCCCCCCCCCGTTTCCCGCCCCCCTTTTTTTCTCGTTTCCAAGCTGTGAGAGAGAGAATGTCTAAATTCCTTAATCGTAAATCCACATCTTTCATGGGGATGATGAAATTGCTTCCTTTCATTTATCTCGACTTTTAATATCATGCACCAGAAAAGAAAAAAAAAATGCTCCTGTGTCGAAATGTAATTACATAATCTCTTTGGGAAAGTGAGGACTTTATCTCGAGAACACGCCGTGCAGGAAGAAACTGCTGCATTTAGCTATTCGCCCGATGATCCTGTTTACATTCATAGATGTCAGTGGTAATGGTTGAAAACCGAACACAGTGGAGATAAACGTCACTACAACCCAGTGTGAGCTCATCGGAGTTTCTGTTGGAAGTGGTTATCTGGAATTGTGACGTTGATTTAGGATTGCCTGATGGTATCGTCATATTATGGTGATAAATATAAGGGAAGAAGCTGTGCAAGGATCTTGATAATTCACAATGGGTGCTCTTATAGTATTGAATGATGTAAATGATGCGAAAATAAGATAAAAGGCTTGATGGATTAGGTTGTGAACGGTGACTGTGATTATGTGGTGGAAGGTGACAATAACAAATAATAGACAGATGATATGCGTGCATTAAAAATGTCATAACGTAAGCCCATTTACCTATCTAAGACTATGGACAAGCTTCCAGCTTTCTAAATGAGAGTGTTACGCTGTGTTTTGTATGGCAAAGGAATCACCCCCAGTGAACATGATGAGTCTTCTTCTTCTTCTTCGATCCTTCTGTCAGAAAACTTATATCAGGAGGCCGGTAGCCTTTATGAAAGCTATCGTGCAATCCATATCCTCTTGTGAACCATACAGTTTTGTCTTCATTGTGGTTGGAACAGGCCAGATTGCGTCTCTGTTGTCAGCATACAGTTGACAGTGTTGGAGCACATGCTCAGCATTTTCGGGTGCCACGCTGCAGGGACACGTCTCCGTATTTCCTACACCGAAAAATTTGAACATATGTTGACGAAATCTGTTGTGCCCTGTCCTTAGTCTGAATATAATAGACTGTCCCTCTCTAGAGAGGCGATGAAGTGAGTCTTGGGGAGAAAATCTGGTGTGGGTATCCAGCCACCTTTCTTGGATACTAGATTGTATTAGTGTTTTCATCTCTTGGTGGGTTAAGTCGCTATTTGGTTGTACCATGTCACTGCCGCTTCTGGCCAATCTGTCCGCTATTTCATTGCCTTCCAAGCCACAGTGACCTGGAATCCACTGCAGTACAGATTGTTCTACTGAAGAGCCTAAGTAAATCAGCTGTTGCTTCAAGTCTACAAACTGAGTGTCTCTTGGGTTAACAATTGCTTGTAGAACTGACATAGCATCAGTGATGAGTAAATAGCAAGATTCACCTGAGTTAACAAAGGTCTTCCACAATCAGATCACGCCATTTCAGGACCTTTGCTGTCATTGCATGTATTTAATGTCCTTCTTCTCGAACTCGCAGCTGTCAACCTCTTGATCAATCTGCAGTCATTTCTCCTGTATCTTTAGTCCTTTCCTGAATAGTTCTTTCATGATTTCCCTCTTCGGTGCAACAAAGTTCTGGGTGTCTTGTTTCCACGAAACCATTCCAATTCCTAAATCATTCTTGTCCCTCTTACTAAGACCAAGATTAACATACCTAAAAACCACATGCACTCTGCCATTATTGTTTCCCATTCCGCCGTGGCACTTGATATAGCTAAAATATTTCAGCTTCCGTGACAAGATACTGTTTATTAACCTATTTTCTATGATGTTAGGTTCTTTTAGAATGTCAGTATTTCTTTTGTGTTTCGTCCATTGTATTATGAGAATTTATTATTTTTTTTTTTTTAAAAAAAAGCTTACGTAGGTTCCCAATGTAGAAGTTGTTAAAACGCTTGCCTGCACTTTGAAGGCAAGGAGGTTACTGACAGACTCCGACCTTTGTTCTCGTACTTTGAAGTAATCACTGAAGTTACCTAGTGCCTTGCACTGTACAGCGCTCCCAACAGACCCGGCAGAGACTCTGCAGAGTGAGACTGAGCCATATAGGATGTTACCCATGTATTTTACCTCTAGTCTTTAAAGGTCTAAAACCGACAGAATTAAACTTAATAGTCGTCAAGACGCAGGCACACGCACACACACACGCACACACGCTTCTGCAAATACAAACATACGCACTAACAAACTCACTCACATTTACTCACTCACTCATTCACGCACGCATTCACTCACTTACTTACTCAATCACTCACTCAGTCACTCATTCACGCACGCACTGACTCACTTACTCAATCACTCAGTCAGTCACTTATTCACTTTTACTCTCTCACACACACACACACATATATTCACCCACACATACTAGCACACACACATATATCCACAAGCAAAAACACGCCGTAATGGTAGCTGCAAAAAAAAAACTATCGTCTGTTAGCTCTTAACACAATTTTTGCCAGTTCGTTTACTGATCGCATCATCAGTATCTGACATCCTCACCCCCACAAGTTTGTAAACAAACGCCATATGCAAGAGAATGTTCTCAGGGATGTTTTGAATTGTTTTTAGAAGCGTTCATATGTGATAAATAACTGGGGTTTTCCCTCTCCGCTTTGATAGAGTAAACAACCTCCATTGACTATGTTTGTTATTTTTATGGATATCAAAAACCGGATAATATCATAGCCATTCCCCAAGTCTGTGGTAAAGTATGCTGAAATAGTATGCGTGCTGTGCGAGTTTACTCAGTACATTAGATAATATAATCCCCGTGTGGGTTCCGGGGCCCTATTATAGGGAAAACAAGAATAGACTTCCTGCCTATCCAAAAGCATGTCTTAAGAGTCGACTAATTGGGAGCTTCTTTCGAAGTCGGAATGCATCTGTCTGAGAGGCAAAGAACCAGCAGTCTGCATAGAAATGAGTCAGATCTGTAAAACGGATGCACACGCAACACTCAGGTTCTGGAACAGGACTGCAATCCAAAAGTAAATGAACAACCAGAACTTTCCGACAGAGTTTACAATCTGGTGAAGAAGAAGAAGAAGAAGAAGAAGAAGAAGAAGAAGAAGAAGAAGAAGAAGAAGAAAAGAAGAAGAAGAAGAAGAAGAAGAAGAAGAAGAAGAAGAAGAAGAAGAAGATACTATAAAGTTGTTTGCCGTGCCGGTCATAAGCCGCCATCTAAAAAAATCAGCAGAATTCCACAACTAATAACTGTGCTTGCACCGTCCAAGTCTCCTGGCCCAGAATTTTACAGTGTGTTTTAAAAATCGTGCACTTACACTTGTACAAATATCTCGAAAACTCCTTTACGAATCAGTACACATTTTTGCATGTGGTCTTAGATGGTCCATGTCCTTATGATGTTATAATTTACACAATTACACAGATGCTGCTGTTTGCTTATGGCGCCAAATGTCTTTGATCTTTGACTAATAATTTGTTTACCCCTAAAAAAATATACACTAATTGACACAGGCCTTAAAATATTCTCAGTACAATTTTGTTTGTGGAAATTAGTTCTGTACACTTCACTTGAAGAAAGTCAATTGCGTATCCTTCACTGGACTTTGCCGATGCAAGTTCGGCAAATGGTAATGGGGCTGTTTAGTTGTACTATACAATTTCGCTTTCAACAGTTTGTCCATTTCTTCTCCAACTGTCTACTGTCGATACCATTGTCGACATCAACGCAAGTTAGTCTGCTGCCAAATCGCCAGCTGGTGAATTCGAACCCAGTACCTCGGAATAACAAAACGCTGCCGCAAGCCTAAGCCAGGAGCTGACACTTCACTTGCTGATACAACTCCAGGCATGGAAATGTATCTTCACTTTATTTACCGTTTACCTGGTATAATTCCAGAAAAGAAGATTTATTTCTTACACTACATACTATCAGAGCCGTCTTAAAAGCATTAACGGCCCCTGGGCAAACAGTGTGCTGGGGCCTCTACAAAAACCAGTCACGGGAATGGATTGTTCATTTTAGAGATCATCTTTATCGCACACCAAACATGACCATAAGTGCTCCTATCTCCACCTGAGTATGTATCTAATTGTTTTTAGGCTAACAACTCCCATTCAGTTCTCGCTGATGCAACGACAGGTGGCTTCCGTCTAGTTTTCCTGTTTCGCGGCTCCAGTTGGTTCACCCAGGGTATACAGTCTATTTAGTGAACAATCATTTTCCAAGAAACTGAAAACCTCACAGTGTTTAGTCTTTCGTATGGAATCTGCAGCTAACGCATCATATATATATATATTTATATATAAGCACTCATCCATTATCATCATCGCTTACATTATTTTAAAATATGTTGCTTATGTAGTATGTCCAGAACAATAATTTCTTCGACGGAACTCAGTAGATGTTTCTTAATATATGTTTGTCAGAGTTTACACTGCTGAAATTACACACTTCAACAGTATACAGCCAGTATATTGGTTTCTCCCTTTGAATATTACCTGTAAATGCTTAAAACCCGCTTCCTAATTATGCACTACAAAGTCACTAAAAATCATCATCATCAGGTGCCTTGCCGACTGGCGTGGGCGATCATGCCTCTCCATAATCTGCGATCTCCTGCAGCATGTATCAGTTCGTGTGCCGACACGCCTCCATGCCATGCAACAAGACTGTCAAGCATCTTCTCTCGTTGTCTTCCTCTATCTCTCCTTCCACATATCTTTCCAGTGGTCACAACCTTCTTATAACATGGCCGAAAAATGATGACTGTCTGCTTCTCATGTCTGTGATAAGTTGTCTTCGGGCTTCCGCCTCTTTCAAAACCTCTTGGTTGCTCTTTTTGGCTGTCAAAGGTATTCTAAGCATTCTTCTGTAAAACCACATCTCCGAGGCCTCCAGAAATTGTTTGGCCTGCCTACCGATTGTCCAGGATTCACAGCCATATGTTAAAACTGGATGTATATAGCAAGCAAGAATTCTTTTTCTAACTCTCAATGACAAGGATATATTGCACAAGATTTTTTCATTTTATAAAATGCAGTTTTTGCCTGTCCAATTCTGTTTCTTATTTCAGTTATGCATCTTCCATCTGATGTTATCCATGTGCCCAGATACTTAAATTTCTGTACTTGTCCTAAAATAACACCATCAACTTTTATTACACACTTAGGAATAATTCGTTTCTTTGATACCACCATTACTTCTGTCTTCCCATTATTCAAACTGAGGCCGATTCTTCCACTTTCTAACACCACAATGTCTATCATTTCCTGTAGTTATTTCTGACTTGATGCTATCAAGATTGTGACATCAGCATAACGTAAATTGTTTACATTGTGCCCACCAACCACAATTCCGGGCATACCAATTAAAGATCTCATTATATATTCACCGTATATTGAAAACAAATCAGGTGACAGTACACATCCTTGTCGTAAGCCCCTCTTTATGCTTTGAAATGTACCTAAACATTTGGTAATTCTTATAGCTGCTGTTTGCTGCCAATACATATTCTTTATTATTCGTAGATCTTTCCCATCAATGTTTAATTTTTCTAACAGTTCGATTACTTCTTCATGCTTCACACAGTTAAATGCTTTTGTATAGTCTATGAAGCATATGTACAAATCAGTTTTTACCTCTATAGCTCTTTCTGACAATGTTCTTAGGATGTATATGGCATTGTTTGTACCTTTTCCTTCTACAAATCCACATTGTTCAAAAGCTGATTTCTGGTTTAATTTTGTTTCTTATTCTTCTCATAATTAATTACACTAAAATTAGCCCTACTATTAAGCAAAGGCTTATGAAAATTAGCTAACAGATTACGGCGTTCCTGCCATGGGCGCCAGATACCCGTAGGTACGCCCCTATTTTAGGTTGAATAACGGGAACTGTCTAATATTTTTTCCCAAACTTTTTTCCATATTACTTTGTTAAAACAATCGCCTCGGTGTAGCGGCTAGACTCTCGTCTGCGGATCGGAAGGTCGTGGGTTCGTTCCCTGACGGAGTCGGACTTTTTTTTTTTTAGAAATGACCTTGGCTTCCTGGTCGACCCAGCCTTGAGTGGGTACCAGGTACAGCGCTGGGAAGTAAAGACAGCCGGTGTGGTGCTGACCACATCGCTATGCCAAAAGCTGATTTGTCTACAAAATATAGGTCTAACCCTATATACCTAATACGCATGAAGGCGTGGAAAAAGTCCTAACTTTTTGAACCGCAATATGTTCGAGGTTGTCACTGTAAACAAACAACAGTAAAACAAACACCCTTTCAAAGCAGGTGGAGAGTCATGCTCATGATGTAAGACTTACACTTGTTACACTTATCAGTATTCAATGAATGATGTGGTCACCTTTACTTACATGGTATTCGCTCCATAGAAGCGAAAGTCAAGTTTTAAGAAAAAAAAAATCCTTCTTGTCGCAGATTCAAACCCAACACTTCCGGATCTAGCAGACGAGTGGCTAGCAGCCGCGCTATCACGGCTCATTTTAATGGAATTTATAATGGAATTAACTGCTTTCCAGACGCAAGTCAAGGTCGTAAACAAGGGATCGGTCAGATAATTATCTTGAAAAGGTATTTTTTGTTTTGTTAATTCCATTAGTAAATGTAGAACAGTAGGATTACATGATATAAAGACAACAAATGCATAGTAAATGAATACCTATTAGCTTCCACTCACAGAACGAATACAACACGTAAAATATCCAAGAATAACATTGACACCGATAATTTTAATCTATATCAATAGGATTTTACGTCGGCTAGATAAGCATTAGCAAAGTTATATTTGCATGTCCTTGAGGGAGTTTATATAGCACAAAGAGGTAACATGTGATAAGTTCGAGGACCATATTTCACACATAATAAAGTTCGTTAGATTGTCTGATCTCATCAACCACACATTCTCCGGTCCTATATAATTATATTCATAGTAGCATGTATCATATTTTCTGTATTACTGCATGAGAGGTGTACTCGTTTCTATACGTCCTCTCAAGCCAAAATCAAAAGAGTTTTCACAGTGGGAGCCACGAGAAAATGTCCTTGTCAAATGCTAATCAACTAAGATTCTTTGTAGTTCCTTATGTTGTTCCTTCTGATCCCTGTTGTAGGAACAAAGAGACATACACCATTCTCGAGTTCATTTAGTTGTCCCATCCGATCTACTATTGTATGAATAGAGCAAGATGTATCGTCTTAGAGCTCCTTATGTTGTCTTATTTGATTCACTGTTGTATAAACACGGGGAGGTGTGTCGTCCTCGAGTTCCTTTAGTTGTCCCATATGATCTACTGTTGTATAAACAGAGGGAGGTGTGTCGTCCTCGAGTTCCTTTAGTTGTCCCATATGATCTACTGTTGTATAAACAGAGGGAGGTGTTGTCGTCCTCGAGTTCCTTTAGTTGTCCCATATGATCTACTGTTGTATAAACAGAGGGAGGTGTGTCGTCCTCGAGTTCCTTTAGTTGTCCCATATGATCTACTGTTGTATAAACAGAGGGAGGTGTGTCGTCCTCGAGTTCCTTTAGTTGTCCCATATGATCTACTGTTGTATAAACAGAGGGAGGTGTATCGTCCTCGAGTTCCTTTAGTTGCCCCATATGATCTACTGTTGTATAAACAGAGGGAGGTGTATCGTCCTCGAGTTCCTTTAGTTGTCCCATATGATCTACTGTTGTATAAACAGAGGGAGGTGTGTCGTCCTCGAGTTCCTATAGTTGTCCCATATGATCTACTGTTGTATAAACAGAGGGAGGTGTGACGCCCTCGAGTTCTTTTAGTTGTCCCATATGATCTACTGCTGTATAAACAGAGGGAGATGTATCGTCCTCGAGCTCTTTAAGTTGTCTAGATGTTTCCTTATAATCTTCCAGAACTAAATTCGTGGCCAAATACATTTCAGTTATAGGCGGCGTCTGTAGCCCTGCGTCCACATCTTAGCATGTAACGATGCGACGTGTGGATCAACAAATGTTGAAATACCAATGATGCAATCGCATTCAATGTGAAATTTGCAGTTTAAAGTAGAGAGAATCGACTTTATTGCGTCCGGATTTATCTCATATGGCTCGGTCTCGAACACGACAAGCCGCCTAAAATAAGCATCGTACCAAGCATGAACTCTGTAGCTATAGCGATAATCCCCACGTTAAATTGTAAATTTGAAACAAACGACAAGAACCACGAAACAAACCATCGACTTTTAGATTGCGAAGGAAACAGCCTTACCCCATAACTGGAGAACTTGGATTCATTACTGCCCATTCCACATCCTGACAAAGCGACAAGCATATACATATTCACATACACGTTTTCACGGATATTCACACAAATTAACAAACATTCATACACACATAAATCACCGACAAAGCAAATGTGTGTGTTTGTGTGTGAGAGAGAGAACTCGCGCACACACGCCCGCACACATACAGATAGAGTAAGGAAAACAAACATAAACACGGGGGCTGGGGGGTGGGGAAGGACCTGTCTGTAGACTATAGAAAGCATGCCTACACAGTCTAAATAAACCGTCTATAGATTTCTGTTCTGTCCATTCCTGGCACTCAGAAGCTGTAAATATTTCCAAACTTTGGGGCAAGCCGATGTAAGTAACCACATGTTGACTTGACAACATTATCTTTCATCTCTGGGCCCTCTGTTGTCATTATACTGTCTGGCTGCAAGAATATTCGGATAATCACGACTAGATGGGCTTCGGCTGGCAGTTAGTCAGCTCAGCCGTGTGACTCTCCAGTCTCTGATTGCCCAGGCTGGCTTCTTCAAACTAGAGCTCTCCTGATCACACAGATAAGAAACAACCACCAGGAAATTAAATCGTCACGTGACCTGGCGATGCTTCAGTTGAAGATCTTCTCTCTTCATTACCCAGCCAAATTTCTACAGGCTGGCCAACTGTATATCATCTATCTGTGCAAGATTTTGTTTTTCTTATCGAAGTGTGGTGTTACTAAGCAAAAATAAAAAATAAAAATTAAAAAGAAAGAATATATTATGCATGCTTTACTTCTGAATATGCACATTGCGTTGTTTAAAATAAACTTTGCAATATATATTTTATTTTTTCAATCATAGCGTAATAATTCAAGTATGGCGATAGTGTGTGGTGTTCTTTTAATTATTAATGGCTTTCTTGCTCTTCCTCGCACCATCGCTCTCACCCCCCCCCCCCCCCCCCCCCCCCCCCCCCCGCCTTTTCCTTTTCCCTGGTCATAAAAGAATACTTCCTTGGCATCTTTTGGACAAGATGATCTAATTGCTCGTCCATTATAGGTCATTTCAAGTAAAAGATACACCAGTGGCGATTGTCTGTAAGATAGACAAATGGCGATTGTTTGTCTGTAAGATAGGCCAATGATGTTTGTCTGTCTGTAAGATAGGCCAATGATATTTGTCTGTCTGTAAGATAGGCCAATGATGTTTGTCTGTCTGTAAGATAGGCCAGTGGTGATTGTCTGTCTGTAAGATAGGCCAGTGGTGATTGTCTGTCTGTAAGATATGCCAATGGTGATTGTCTGTAAGATAGGCTAGTGGTGATTGTCTGTCTGTAAGATAGGCCAGTGGTGATTGTCTGTCTGTAAGATAGGCCAGTGGTGATTGTCTGTCTGTAAGATATGCCAATGGTGATTGTCTGTCTGTAAGATAGGCTAGTGGTGATTGTCTGTCTGTAAGATAAGCAATAGGTCATTTCAAGTAAAAGATAGGCCAATGGTGATTGTCTGTGTGTAAGATAGGCCAAAAGCGAATGTCTGTGTGTAAGATAGGCCAATGGCGATTGTCTGTCTGTAGGATAGGCCATTGGCGATTTTCTGTGTGTAAGATAGGCCAATGGCGAATGTCTGTGTGTAAGATAGGTCAATGGCGATTGTCTGTGTGTAAGATAGGCCAGTGGCGATTGTCTGTGTGTAAGATATGCCAATAGCAAATGTCTGTCTGTAAGATATGCCAATGGCGACTGTCTGTGTGTAAGATATGCCAATGGCGATTGTCTGTCTGTGAGATGGGCCAATGGCAAATATTTGTCTGTAAGATAGGCCAATGGCGATTGTTTGTGTGTCCCCCCCCCCCTCCGCCCCCTCCCCTCCTTAGGGTTGCTACCTGAAGATTTGATTAACCTGTAACTTTAAGAGTTGCATCCTGGATGGCACACCAAGAGGGCACATCTCAGATATCTCGCTCAACCCTCGAGGAAGTTACAGTTAGAGTGCCTGTAAAGGCTACATTAAATGCTAACCTGGCTTACACTGCAAGCATGTGCGGGTACGTATATATTTTAAGCAACACATTTATGTAACTGTTGGCTTCTATACTCACTAGGTCACTGCCTAATGAGACAAAGTGATATTCCCTTTGTGGGAGCCCTCCAGTCTGGCGCTCCGACACAAAAATTCTCAGCTCTTCTCCCCCCTCTTTTTTCCCAGCCATCCCCCCCCCCCCGCTCCTCGCTATAATAATTTATAGACAAAACCCGGAGCCTCAATGGTCCTAATCCTAGTTTATGAGTATAACAGTAATATTGTGCTGAATGCTAATTAAATTTAATAGTACATTGGAAACAAAATCAAACGTATAAAACTATATTCAAAGAGAATGTCTATTAATGGTTGAAGATGGCTGCTCAGACTTCTGACAAAAGTATTGCGTCAGGAGGTGGGAGGGGGGCAACACTCAGCCACCCCTCCCCCTCCCGTAAAATAATATATGTTTTGAAAGAGGAGGGACGGTTCAAGTGGTCTGAACCACGAGGTTTGGTCACTCCTATTTCCAATTCATAAAATTACCACAACCTCTTGAAAATTATCCGGTCTAACTTTAAGATAACAAGGTCATTGTTTGAGCCCATCTGATCAGCAATATTCCGCCACAACTGGTTGCTTCGTCCGGGAAATAAAAAAGAAAACTGGTAGCGAATTATTTAACTGAATCATTAATTCTGCTATAAATCTGAAACTCAAAGACACAGACCCTGCAGACATGGCCAGATTTCTTAGTTAATTTCCCGCTGAGGTCTTGCTGCCCCGGAGAAATTAATTTCCTTCACTGGAACATTCAACCACGTAAAGGCCGGTTTGTCTGAGATTTTATCTGAGGCCAAAAAGAATTTTAAAAATGCTAAAGACCGGACTTGGGCTGGCGAATCAGTCTTAAATCGAGCATCTCCCAGAAAATCGTCTGGAAGATGATGTGCGAAACAAAGGGGAATACACGTTCTGGGTTCAATAGATGTCATTGAACTTATTTTTTCCTGTTAGTTTTAATGCGTCTATAAAATTAATTTCGTGAATATCTTTCTTTATGTGTGTTTTATCATCAGATTTACTCTCTTCTTTTTCTTCTTCTTCTTCTTCTTCTTCTTCTTCTTCTTCTTCTTCTTCTTCTTCTTCTTCTTCTTCTTCTTCTTCTTCTTCTTCTTCTTCTTCTTTTTCTTGGTCTTCTTCTTGTTCTTTTTTCTTTTTCTTCTTCTTCTTCTTCTTCTTCTTCTTCTTCTTCTTCTTCTTCTTCTTCTTCTTCTTCTTCTTCTTCTTCTTCTTCTTCTTCTTCTTCTTCTTCTTCTTCTTCTTCTTCTTCTTCTTCTTCTTCTTCTTCTTCTTCTTCTTTTTCTTACTTTGCATCTCTCTCTCTCTTCTTTCTCTCCCCCCCCCCCCTCTCTCTCTCTCTTCTCTCTCTATATATATATATATATATATATATATATATATATATATATATATATATATATATATATATATTCTTAGTGGGCTATAAAACAGCGGGGACGTACAGTTATCTGAGTAGAAATTGGATCTGAAGTGCCTGTGATAATTCTGCAGTTACTCTCACTGCAGTGGCTGTTAACTTAAAAGCTTTTTGCTTTGTTGATGTAGTGGGGTAAACAACTAGTTTGAGATGACAGGTTCCTGGGTTTTAGAATAGGGAGGATGTGTGTGTGTGTGTGTGTGTGTGTGTGTGCGTGCGTGCGTGCGTGTGTGCGTGCGTGTGTGCGTGTGTGTGTGTGTTTGCACACAAAAAAATAGGGTGTCGTCTCTTCGATGAAGGTTGGCTTCAGTGGATCCATTATACGCCTTGTGTGAATACTTTTCAGACTGCTGTCCGTCCATCTCTTGATGCTATCCTCCCACTTGTATCTCTTCTGCCTCTTTTTTTGCTTGCCTTCATCTGTTCATTGCAGTATGGTTTCTATATGCGTATTTTGTCTTTTATAATGACTAAAGTATTTCATTAGTCTCTTTTTTATTTCCTTCACTTCATCAACTCTTTTCATTTCTGATTATTTCAGAATCTTTGTATGTTGTGGTTTTTGTTTTGTTCACTATATACTAGGGCTATACCGAATATTGATTTTCACTATTCGGCCGAATACGAATAGCTGGACCAACTATTCAGCCGAATTCGAATACGAATAGTGAATCATCATCATCATCAGGTGCTTCGCCGACTGGCATGGGCGATTATGCCTCGCCACAATCTGCGATCTCCTGCAGCATGTATTAGTTCGTGTGCTAACAAACCTCCATACCATGCAACAAGACTGTCAAGAATCTTCTCTCGTTGTCTTCCTCTATCCCTCCTCCTCCTTCCACAGATCTTTGCAGTGGCCACAACATGTTCTATTTTCCCTCATCCTATAACATGGCCGAAAAATGATGACTCTCCTTCTGATGTCTGTGATAAGTTGTCTTCGGGCTCCCGCCTCTTTAAAATCCTCTTGGTTGCTTTTTGTGTGTGTGTGCTGTCCAAGGTATTTTAAGCATTGTTCTGTATAACCACATCTCTGAGGCCTCAAGAAATTGTTTGGCCTGCCTACCGATTGTCCAGTACTTACAGGCATATGTTAAAACTGGATGTATGTAGCAAGCAAGAATTTTTTTTCTAACATTCAATGACAAAGATATATTGCATAAGATGTTCTTCATTTTATAAAATGCAGTTTTTGCCTGTCCTAATCTGTTTCTTTTTTCAGTAATGCATCTTCCATCTGATATTATCAATGTGCCCAGATACTTGAATTTCTGTACTGGTCCCAAAATAAAACCATTGACTTTCATTTCACATTTAGGAATAATTATTTTTTTTGATACCACCATTACTTCTGTCTTCCCACTATTCAAACTGAGGCCCATTCTTCCACTTTCGTGTATAAAATAGATCTAAAAAAAAAAAAAAAAAACCATTCATAATGTCAAATGTACGCTGAAATTTTACTACGCAGAATGTAGTACAGAATAGTAAACATTTAAAAAACATTTCATGCTTTGCATCCTTCAGTCAGTCAGTCTGTGGTAACTAATACCTAGGGATGAAAGTATTCTTAGTTTTATAACAAGTAACTAAACCTGCAAATTGTCACTGACAGCTTAGTTAATCCATGAGAGCGGCATTAGCTTTCCACACACACACAAAATAGTTCCATGTTGTCAGCATTAAGGCAGCTTCTTGTCTCGCTGAAGCTGTACTAAACAGACGTTCACTTGGTACGCTCGTAGGTGGTGCACAAAGATAACTCAACAGTATGAACCAAGGTGGGAAATCTTGATATGTTTATTTGCCACCAGTCCAGAAACGGGTGTAAGGTAACCACTATTCGTAATCGGCCCGACCGCAACTATTCAGCCAGATACCGAATAGTTATTAGGTCCACTATTCGGCCCAGAAGCGAATACGAAGCGAATATTCGGTACAGCCCTACTATATACACATTAGTTGAACCTATGAATGCGAAGTAACGCGTAATGCGTCATCGATCTTCGTGAGTCCCAAACATTACTATATGCTTCTTCTTATGTTCTACGTTTGGTTAGATCACACTAAATAAATCAGGCACATAAAAAAAATTTAAAAAAAACAACCGTCAGTAATTTCAGTGTCTCCTTTGTCTTTCTGTCTTTAAATATTTCTAGTTTTGACATCCTGGTCCCATTTTCTCATCTTATAATGTCACTCCTCTTTCTGATATTTCTAAGGCATTTTCTGCGGGTCTTAGTGACTTTCTGAACTTCACAATCAGGGATGAATGTCAAAATTTAATCGAAGGATATCATACTGTAAACAGAATTTATGTTTAACAGTGATCACAAAAAGATTATTCAAGCGCATATGGAAGTTTTTATTAGACCAACTGCATAATATGTGAAGACTTTCCTGTTCAGACAAGTCCTCGATGCTGATTTTTATGAACTAAATCAACTCCATGGCTGTAGCGATTAAATAATAGCCTGTATATTTTGTGGATGGAAATCCGTCTACTGTCTTGGGTGGCAAGCGTACTCTGCCATTGCAGTTTCCTTACTCCATTGGGTGAAACAAAAATCGACCTCTTACCCAAACGCCAACATCAACGATAAACTGAAACATACACATTGATGTCCGTGTACTGCATAAACGTTAGCACAGTCGCCAGCTATATGTGCCAGGAAAATGTTTTTGTAGCCTAGCAACAGGGGACAAAATGATCATGAGAATTAGTTCCCCTCTATTAGCCCCGGTATTGGACCTTCAATCCCGTCTCCCATAGCGTGTCTTGTAGAGTGGTTGGTGCCTGTCGAGTGTTTTCGTGGTTTTATATTTTTTCCCCAGTGAATTATCTGCACTCCCCATCCCCGCATTCTCCCTGATTCAGAAATACTAGGTAAACCTTGGCACAGTTAAGAGAAAGAGAAAGTAGCTCAAATGTTTGCCGGCTTGGTCCCTGTAACGCCGCTCCAGCTTTCCGAAAAATCTAACAACAACAAAAGACGCCACTACTAGCTCGACTATTTACTGAGTATCATCATCATCGTCATCATCATCATAAACCACTTCTGTTGTTAAGCGGCATCGGGAGGAATAATTTGCGATCCAGTGAACAATGGATGGCACTGGCTATTGTCATGCTGTGAAGGCATAAGGTGTCTTTAGTGTTGTCGATTCATGTTTTCCGCGGCCATCCTCTTTTGTTGTATGTGATCTTCTGATGTAGTGAATGTGATGGTATTTGATCTTGCTGCATTCTAACGAGATGACCAAACCACTTGATCTTCTGTTTCTCTGTGAATCTAGTACAAGGTGTCGTTCTCACAATCTGTCTGAAAATATCATTAATCACCCGTTCTCGGATGGTTAGAGTGGCGGCTTTTCTCAGGCATCTCATGTCACAAGTGGTGATTTTGCGTACATGGGCTTTAGTGTCCATGTTTGGCATTGGTAGCTTAATAGTGGAATGAATATGCTGTTTATAATCTGCCTTTTTTGCATTCATAGTCAAGTTTGTGTGTGTTAATAGAAGTGATAATTGGTGTATCTGTACTTGCTTTCTGGTATCTGGTTTCTGGTTTCTTTATCAAATCTGCCATCTTCTGTGATCACACTTCTTAGATACTTACATTCTCTAACTTGATTCATTCAGAACCATTCAGCTGTATGTGTTGTGGGCCAGGGGTTCTACTAACTTGCATTATTTCCGTTTTGTTTGCATTGATCTTCATGTTAAACTTACCTCAAAGCCGAGCCTAACCTGTTAGTGTGGCCTTGCAGTCTTTCTTCTTCAATATAAAACAAGCACTGGTCGTCAGCAAATAGCAGTTCGTTTAATGTGGGTGAGTTGAATTTTCCGTCTGATATGTGTACTCTTTCATGAATATAATGATCTATGTTGTCTGTTTAAGAACTGCCCTTTAAACATCCTGTCTATATAAATGTTGAGTAAAAGTAGTGAGAGCCCACATCCCTGTCTCACATTTGTGTTGGCTGTCAACATGTCTGAGTTTATACTTAGTATATACTGAGTAGTAACATAACTTAATAACCGGCGACAGAATGTTTCTTCCTAACCTCTACATAAGACTTACTTGTTATAGTAATGGCTTCATGTGTCGACATCAATGTGTTGTGATCTTTACCCCGTTCAGTCCCAACAAAAGCAATCCATTTGTATCAGCATCTACCCCGCTTGTGTCACACTGTCCCCAGATTTCTTTACTGCCTATAGTGGGAGCCCCTGTGGTGTAGCGGCTAGCCCTGAATGGGTACTAGGTAAAGTCCTGGCGGGTAAAGGCGGCCGGTGAAATGTTGATGACATCACCCAGCCAGTGCCAGTTTGTCTATAAAATATAGGTCTTGTCCTATATGGCCAATACGTCTTAAGAGGATGAAAACGGGTCATTTCTTTACTGCCTCTAGTACCACTATTTGGGCAGTTTAGGACGGGGTTGGGGGTGATGGAGCGGTGTTGAACTTCAGTAATGAGTGATGACGATATGGCTAGCACAGTCGCTACGAACTGTCAAGATTAAAATGTTTACTTTTGCCTCATACATAAAAAACATTATGGAGGGTTCAAATCCCTGTCGCCCGAATGAAAGACCTTCATTCTAACCATTCAGTCAAAAACTCGTCTCTTGTATCATAACAGTTGTGTTGTGTTGTCTTTAACTGTTCACATTTCGACAACATTTGGACCTCGTAGCCATATAGTGACCCAGGACCTTGTAGACCGTATGGGGACCCAAGATCTCGTAGCCGTATGGTGACCCAGGATCTCGTAGCCGTATGGTGACCTAAGATCTCGTAGCCGAATGGTAACCCAGGACCTCGTAGCCGTATGATAACCCAGGACCTTGTAGCCGTATGGTGACCCAGGACCTCGTAGCCGTATGGTGACCCAGGACCTCGTAGCCGTATGATGACCCAGGATCTCGAAGCCGTATGGTGACCTAGGACCTCGTAGCCGTATGGTGACCCAGGACCTCGTAGCCATATGGTGACCCTGGACCTCGTAGCCATATGGTGACCCAGTTCTGATAAGGTTCACTTTAGTACTCCGGGGTATCTGCTTGTGTCAGCAGGGGACATCATCATCAGGTGCCTTGCTGACTGGCGTTGGCGATTATGCTGCTCCACAAAATGCGATCTCCTGCAGCATATATCAGTTCGTGTGCCGACACACCTCCATGCCACGAAACAAGACTGTCAAGAATATTCACTCGTTGTCTTTTTTATCCCTCTTTTCACAGATCTTTTCAGTGGTCATAACATGATCCATTTTACCCTCTTTTCTCAACATGGCCGGAAAATGATGACTGTCTCCTTTTGATGTCTGTGATTAGATTTTTGGCTTTCCAAGGTATTTTAAGCATTGTTTTGTAAAACCACATCTCTGAGGCTTCAAGAAATTGTTTGGCCTGCCTACCGATTGTCCTGGACTTACAGCCATATATAAAAACTGGATGTATGTAGAAAGCAAGAATTCTTTTTCTAACCTTCAACCGCAGAGATATATTGGATAAGATGTTCTTTATTTTATAAAATGCAGTTTTCGCCAGTCTATTCTGTTGCCTATCTCAGTAACAGGGGAGCTGGTTGCTTTATTACTTGATTATATGTGCACTGAATTTATTATTATAAGTGAATTTCATTATTATAAATGCAGTGGACATAGCTTCTGCTTCTTCTTCTCTTCCACTATTTACCGCCTCAGCGAGGTGTTGGGTGGATGTGATCGCTTTTTTCCATTGCATTGTACAAGTTGGTGTTTATTTCTGTTAGGTCACTCCTGATGATGTCGCTCCATTAATTGCGTGGTCTTTCCTTTGCTCTGTGTTCATTATATTTCTTCAGCGTGGCTCTCTATGGCAATTGGTACCAGGGCATTCTCTTTAGGTGGCCAAACCATCTGATCTGTTGTTCTTTAATGAATTGTATGACTGATTTCAGTTCCTAGTCTTCTTCTAATTTCTTCATTCCTGATTTTATCTCTTCTTGTTGCACCAACAGCTCTCCTAAGACATTTTGTCTCTATTGTGTACGATCTTCCCGCTCATTAGTTGTAGTAAGGGTCCATGTTTGGCACTGGTAGCACAATGTCGACCAAAACACCGTTCTTATGAGATTCCCTTTGCTTGACGGAGCTTACACTTATGTATGTCACAAATATTTGCTAATTGTTCCTTGAATTATTATATCGACTATGTGCACCTTTATACAAGAATGAATCCTAGAACCGGATTAACCAAAGAGGGGATCCGTGCACTTATGGACTGAATGATTGGATATGCAATGAGCATAAAATGTCTACTAACCAACTAACCAATTCTTATTTTTTGGGAGGGTGGTGTGGGGTTGTAGAGGATAGGCTGAACGCCCCACCCCTAAACTTCAGGGTTGAACAGGTAGGGGGAAACTCAGAGCACCTTAGACCTCAGTTTACCTCAAGGTACAGTTAACAGAATCGAGAAGCAGCCGAAAGAGGCACAGCGATAAGAAAGCTGTTTAACGAAGAAGAGGTTACAAAAATAAACTTACGCGGTAACAAAGTTATAACATGTCAAATCGTCTGTATTTTTTCTATATACATTTGTGCCAACACGAGATAATAAAAGCCTCGTCTATGAGATCACGTAGTTGTACGTCAACTTGTGATTCTCAACGCGAGCAATTCGTGTGACGTAAAAGTTTAACTCAATAAACACTTTTTTCCCCCTTTTCCTGTTATTATTTTGCGGTGAATTCCCAGGACGCCTGTTGTCTGAACTGCGAGCTCTAAATTTGCTTTCTCGTACCTTGAAAACCTTACATTCCTGACCCTGTTGAATCATAAACATTAAAAGTCGCACTTCGCAGTGAGTGCGCGTGCTCGTTCCCCTCTTGTCTCCAGGGTGTTTGTTCGATTTTAACGCTTTTTATATCGAAAAAGCCAGTCCCAAATACTTAATCGTCCTACAGGGCGGGCGTTCATTTACTTAACGTAAAACCAACCTACTTTAACAAACTAAATGTGTGTTTTCATATTTTTAAACTCGATATTCTCCAACTTCAGTTTTCTTGTATAAAACTTTGGTGTTTAAAATGCATGTAATTTGAAGCGGTAGCGTTATGTGCCATGCACATGGATAAGATAAGAGTTCTTCGTCAAGCCCTCATATGGACACCGGACACTAACTAACTAACTAACTAACTAACTAACTAACTAACTAACTAACTAACTAACTAACTAACTAACTAACTAACTAACTAAATAACTAACTAACTAACTAACTAATTAACTAACTAACTAACTAACTAATTAACAAACTGACTGACTGACTGACTGACTAACTAACTGACTAACTAACTAATTAACTAACTAACTAGCTAGCTAGCTAACTAACTAACTGACTGACTGACTAACTAACTGACTGACTGACTAACTAACTAACTAACTAACTAACTAACTAACTAACTAACTAACTAACTAACTAACTAACTAACTAACTAACTAACTAACTAACTAATTAACAAACTGACTGACTGACTGACTGACTAACTAACTGACTAACTAACTAATTAACTAACTAACTAGCTAGCTAGCTAGCTAACTAACTAACTGACTGACTGACTAACTAACTGACTGACTAACTAACTAACTAACTAACTAACTAACTAACTAACTAACTAACTAACTAACTAACTAACTAACTAACTAACTAACTAACTAACTAACTAACTAACTAACTAACTAACTAACTAACTAACTAACTAACTAACTAACTGAATAAAAAAAAACTATCCTCATGCAGGAAATAATCTATAACTCTATAAAAAGGAAAGAATTTGACGGGGGGAGGGGGGACAAAAGATTTACTATTCTAAAAAAATTTTTTAATTAGTTTAGCAATGTAGGTATACTTACAGCACATTTCAGCGTTTGTAATTAATTCTGAGATGTAGAAAAATTTAAGATTACCTATAAAATAACATTTGAATAAATAACAGTGTACACATAGTGAGACTGAAAGGGCGAAATATTAGGCAGGTATGCATGTCGAATTCTGAAACCCTTTGAAAATAAACTTGATCAAAATAAAGCCCTAAAAGCATCGTGTTTCGCCCCAAGCTTGCATTGTTAAATATTTTTTACTAGGGTTTCCATCATTTCTGTCATCATCTTCTTCATTGGCAATGAAGCGTAAACTCGCAAACTTACAGCAAGTGAAATATTGCCTCATCTGTACTTCAAGACGCCTGTGAGTAATAAAACGTTTGCAGTGAATTTCAGCGGTGGCATTTACATCAGTTTTCTCCCCTAACCGCTTGATCTCTAGTGCTTGGCCCACACTAACAAAACACACGCCCAATGAACGGTTGTTTATTGCAGCTTATGTTTTGGAAATAAGTCAGCAACAAGCGACGGCTAACTGACTGCCTTTGCTGACAACTCTTGTGTTACAACTGGGATAACATTACACCTTGCTTTCTGTCAACAAACATAAACTCAAGTTTACTCTTACAAACCCAGGCGAAAGTTTCTTTAACTCTTTCTACATTACAATTCGATGTACGAACTTTTTTACTCGAAAAAGGAGGGGATTGACGGCGACTGTACGTCTTAGTTTCCGAACAAAATCTCGGTCCGTGGAGAGAAAATCCTGAAACCAGGTATGTACTTCGTAGAATGTAACTGCGGCGAAAGAGAAACTTTTGCTCAGTGCAGGTGGGTGGTCAGTGGTCATTTTCCGTACGTGTCTATCTTTTTGATTTGACTGGGGGGGGGGGGGGGGGGGGGCAATATTTTGATCAGCTGCCGGCTTGCTGGACCTGTCGCAGTTTAAGGGTGTATATAACCAGATGCATTCTATCCCACCTGATGACCCAGAGGCTCGTTAGCCGGAGACGTCGCTGCCTCAGTTCTCCTATCCCCTATGTGGGTTCCGAGGCCCCATTGTGGGGAAGACAAGAATAGACCCACTGCCTCCCCAAAAGCATTTCGTAAGAGTCGACTAATCGGGGAGCTTCCTTTGAAGTCGGAGTGCATCTGCCGGAGAGGCAAGGAACCAACAGTCTGTATTCAAGAGAATGAGATCTGTAAAACTGATGCACACGCAACACTCAGGTTCTGGAGCAGGACTGCAGTTCAGTAGGGGACGAGCAACCAAAACCTTCCGCCAGAGTTTACAGCTGGTGAAATCGAAGAAGACGACGTTCTCCTATGTGCACAGCCTCTGCAGGTCCTTCTCGAGTGTCAAGTGTTTTCTTATGATTGTCTTCAACAATGTTCTTGTTCATCTGCGTGCCTTGGTGGATGAGCTGGTGGGAAGAGGTAAGTATACTTTATTACCGCGAGGTTCCTCTCCCCTACTGGCGACCGGGTCGCTCATTGGCTGACCAATAGACGACTTCGTCGCCGGTCAGTGACAGTCTTTGGATCTGCCTGCTTCAGTAGCATCAACACTGCGAGAGTTGGCGACCAATGTCAGTCACTTTAGGTGGCGCAAATAATCTGGCCACAATTATAATCAAAACCTCCCCCTTCGGGGATGCTGGTTAAACGTTTCGACGTTTTCCTCCACTCAGTTCATCTAATCCAGTCTATGGAACAACATGTCACTACGAAAATTTAGAAACTATACACAAAGCTCTGGTGCGTATTGTTTTGAAGCGACCTCTGAAACGTAGCTAACATATTAGACAATTCTATAAAAGTCGCGTTATCCTCCATTGTATTATTTGAGCATTGTTGACAAACCTTCGGATGCAGGTTACCTATAGGACCATAAATTAGGTTTGGAGAGATCTGTCGACATATTGAAAGAAAGACACTGCATACTTTGAGGTAGTATGTTGCTGTTATGATGTTTGAACAAAAGTATGATCTTGAAAGTTGACTGCGCTAATATAGAGGAGCCAGAGTAGGACAACAACAGTGAATTTACAGTGAACAAATAAAAACACCAGAAAAACAGTAAAACAGCCTTGTCAATTGATAAAGAGAAACTGAATGTTCCTGTATAACTATTTGTTACAATTGTCTACCATTTATAAGTATGTGGTCCTCTTTATCTTTCCCAGAATAGGAGCGCAAATAGTGTTTGGGAAAATGCTACATTCGCTGGAATTGTACCCTTCTGTGTGTGTTTTAGTGTTACTAAAGCTACGGCTCTGGATACTACTGCTGCTACTACTGCTACCAACACTATTACTACTGCTGCTACTACTGCTACCAACACTATTACTACTACTGCTGCTACTACTGCTACCAACACTATTACTACTGCTGCTGCTACTACTGCTACCAACACTATTACTACTGCTGCTGCTACTACTGCTACCAACACTATTGCTACTGCTACTACTGCTACCAACACTATTGCTACTGCTACTACTGCTACCAACACTATTGCTACTGCTACTACTGCTACCAACACTATTACTACTGCTACTACTGCTACCAACACTATTACTACTGCTACTGCTACTACTGCTACCAACACTATTGCTACTGCTACTACTGCTACCAACACTATTACTACTGCCACTGCTACTACTGCTACCAACACTATTGCTACTGCTACTGCTACTACTGCTACCAACACTATTACTACTGCTACTACTGCTACCAACACTATTACTACTGCTGCTACTACTGCTACCAACACTATTGCTACTGCTACTGCTACTACTGCTACCAACACTATTACTACTGCTACTACTGCTACCAACACTATTGCTACTGCTACTACTGCTACCAACACTATTACTACTGCCACTGCTACTACTGCTACCAACACTGTTACTACTGCTGCTACTACTGCTACCAATACTATTACTACTGCTGCTACTACAGCTCCCAACACTATTACTACTGCTGCTGCTACGAATGCTACCAACACTATTACTACTGCCACTGCTATTACTGCTACCAACACTATCACAACTGCTGCTGCTACTACTGCTACCATCACTATTACTACTGCTGCTACTACTGCTACCATCACTATTACTACTGCTGCTGCTACTAATGCTACCAACACTATCACTGCTGCCGCCGCTAACACTGCTGCCAACACTATTACTACTGCCACTGCTATTACTGCTACCAACGCTATTACTGTGCTGCTACTACTGCTACCAACACTATTACTACTGCTGCTAATACTGCTACCAACACTATTACTGCTGCTGCTGCTACTAATGCTACCAACACTATTAATACTGCTGCTGCTATCACTGCTACCAACACTATTACTACTGCCACTGCTACTACTGCTACCAACACTATTACTACTGTGCTGCTACTACTGATACCAACACTATTACTACTGCTGCTGCAACTACTGCTACCAACACTATTACTACTGCTGCTGCAACTACTGCTACCAACACTATTACTACTGCTGCTGCAACTGCTACCAACACTATTACTACTGCCACTGCTATTACTGCTACCAACACTATTACTACTGCCGCTGCTACGACTGCTACCAACACTATTACTACTGCCGCCGCTAATACTGCTACCAACACTATCACTACTGCCACTGCTATTACTGCTACCAACACTATTACTACTGCTGCTACTACTGCTTCCAACACTAATACTACTGCTGCTGCTACGACTGCTCCCAACACTATTACTGCTTCTGCTGCTACGACTGCTACCAACACTATTACTACTGCCGCTGCTACTACTGCTACCAACACTATTACTACTGCCGCTGCTACGACTGCTACCAACACTATTACTACTGTCGCCGCTAATACTGCTACCAACACTATCACTACTGCCACTGCTATTACTGCTACCAACACTATTACTACTGCTGCTACTACTGCTACCAACACTATTTATACTGCTGCTGCTATCACTGCTACCAACACTATTACTACTGCTGCTGCAACTGCTACCAACACTAATAATACTGCTGCTGCTATTACTGCAACTAACAGTTATACTACTGCCACTGCTACTACTGCTACCAACACTATTACTACTGCTGCTACTACTGCTACCAACACTATTACTACTGCTGCTACTACTGCTACCATCACTATTACTACTGCTGCTGCTACTACTGCTACCAACACTATTAATACTGCCACTGCTACTACTGCTACCAACACTATTACTACTGCCACTGCTACTACTGCTACCAACACTATTAATACTGCCACTGCTACTACTGCTACCAACACTATTACTACTGCTGCTGCTACTACTGCTACCAACACTATTACTACTGCTGCTGCAACTGCTACCAACACTAATAATACTGCCGCTGCTATTACTGCAACTAACAGTTATATATACTACTGCCACTGCTACTACTGCTACCAACACTATTACTACTGCTGCTACTAATGCTACCATCACTGTTACTACTTCTGGTGCTACTACTAATGCTCCTGCTGCTGCTTCTGTTGCTACAGCTACTGCTACTGCTGCGGCTGTTGCTACTAGTTAGTTATTTGCGTATACTTTACAGGTCGTTGCAGAACCAACCCCAGCATTTTTTTACTGTTGTGGTTTTTCTATGGAAGTTTACGTCCAGTAGTTTGCCATTGCTTTCTGGACGGTCAGCTTCTCGAAACCACTGTCGAAACTAACGCAAGGCGAGGGGCCTGCAGCTGGAATCGAACCCGGCACCCCGGCATTACAAAGCGCGTTCGTAACACCTAAGCCACAGACGCCGACGTTACTACAAGTATCAAAGAGAAATATGTACATCTTAGCACAACAAAGGAATTACATAAACATGACTCGAATATTTAATTTAAAAACTTCCAGAAAATCTCCCTGCAAATTAGGTCTATGGATAAAGTGAAATATTACTCTTCACACACTCAAGAAAAACATTGTTGAATAATGAAACAAAACGTTATCAAGCGCTAAAGGGAACCAGAAAACCGGTCAGTTTTCAAAGAAACATGAATAAGAGAGTGCAAAAAATGAGACACTGAAGAGAAGAAAAAAATAAGATATGGCTCTTGAGGTGGTTCGGGTAAACATAATGTCCTGCTAAAAAACCTAATGGAAAAGTCTTCCTGGAATAGGAGTCTCGAGAAATTTGGCCGACGAGAGAAAACACATTTAATATTGACAGTCAATGATCTGGGGAGAGACAAACTGGGGCACATAGTGACAACAGGACAGACTAGGGAGGGGACCGGCTGGAGTCTGCTTAGCGGATACGGGTGCGGCTAGGTGAAAGCAAATAATAAGAGGGGGAGCAGTTGTATCCTCTACAATTGTAACCTTCTGCCTGTGTTCTAAATTTAACTATTACTGTTACAACTACTACTACTGCTTCTACTGCTGCTGCTGCTACTACTACTACTACTGCTGCTGCTGCTGCTGCTGCTGCTGCTACTACTACTACTACTACTACTACTACTACTACTACTGTTATTAAGACTACTTTTGTTGCTGTTACTGCTACACAGGAATTCTGAATATGACCAGTCAGTGATGTAGCAACTTACGCAAACGTTGTCTGCCATTAACTGCCGATCGTCCCAGATGCTGGGAAGTACTAGCATACGAATGTTGGCTTTCCGTCTAATAAGAGTTTAAGGTCTCACCCACTTAGGGTAGCAATCAGGGTATATCAAAGTAATATCTGACACGGCCGTAGGCTACCTAAATATTTGCATCTTTTAAGCTTGAGAGTGGATATCTGAGTTTGTTTTTCTTTCGGGCTGACATCCGAAATTTGAAGTCAAACTGTCAGGAAATAGTCTCCAAGTGGCAACACACACACACATATATATATATATATATATATATATATATATATATATATATATATATATATATATATATATATATATATATATATATGTGTGTGTGTGTGTGTGTGTGTAAATAAATATAAATATATGTGTGTGTATGTATATATATGGAACTTACTACAAATTTGCCTGCACGGCAAGAGTTCCTTTCCCTGCCATTCATACCGCGGCCGGTCGCACGGCCTGTCCTATATTGTGGGGGTGTTATGAGATGGCTTTGTTCGGCGTACGCTCACCGGATACAATGTGTGTGGCAGGCTGTGTTTTTTTTAAGTTCTTTAAGGCGCTGCAGGCGCCTGTATACAAGTAAGAAGTAGTACTGCAAGATGAAGCGCGGCGCAAAAGGCGAATGTTTGTAAGTATCGATACTGTGATGTTTTTGTATTTCTTCCTTGCTCGGCTGTGCCTCCCCCTCCTCCTCCACCCATGAAAAAGAAGCCACTGAAAAGAAACATAAAAATGCAAAAACATCCCAGTTTCGATACTCACGAACAGTCAGGTAAGTAGCACAGCCAGGCGATAATCATGCAAGTGAGAGTTGACAACACAAGAAAAGGGAGAACGGTTAAACCGTTGAAAATAAGAAATGCTTGACACCCTCACAACATAGGACAGGCCGTGGGACCGGCCGCATCATGAATGGGAGAGGAAGGAACTCTCGCCGTAAAAGACAAAAAAAGTAGAGATACGTTAGGTACACTCTGAGACGGAATGAACAAAGAATTTCAAAACAAGTACTAGCATGGGAAGCTAACAATCTGAGAACAAGAAGACGTCCAAGGGAAACATTGAGAAGAGCATTATTACGAGAGGCTAAAAACGCTGGGTTGAAATCCATTTCATAGGTCGAGAGAGTTGCGTGCAGTAGAGAGGAGTGGATGAATTAAATGCGAGCCCTATATGACGTACGTACGTACGTACATACATACATACATACATACATACATACAGACAGACAGACAGACAGACAGGCAGACAGACAGACAGACAGACAGACAGACAGACAGACAGACAGACAGACAGACAGACATCATATGGCATACACGGAAATAAAGGAATCTTGTTAATTCGTGCCACGTCAGCAGAGTTTATTAAATTTGAAGGTTGTTATGGTGTGTCGATGAACACGTTCCCCCTCCATTAAAGATCTGTAACTTGCTCATCAATTCACCCCCTTGGCAGAGTTTCTGTAACTGAGTTACAATTCTCAGCTCCGCCCAAACCTCACACGGGAACAAATGGCGCAACACCAGACGTAAAGATGGTCCGCCTGATGTTAATGACACTACCCTGTATGTGCTGATTTTTTTTTTTGAAACAATAATAACCCATTCAAAGATAGCGTGGTAGTCTTCCTCTGACTTCCACATACCCTGCATCGGATGACTTATAACCAGTGGAATTTGACAAATAAATTCAGACTTCATCATAATTGTATTACCTTTCCTGTATGCACAATCAAGAGTTTTACCATTAGAGAATCGATACCTTCACTGCATTTGCTACTCGCTTAACATTTCCCAATCTTTACCACTTATTAAACTCTGACAATTTTTCCTGTGTCAGATTCGAACCTCCTTTACAGTACACATGATCGGCTCTCTCGACCTGTTAACCACTTTGATTACTTTCTTGTGAATTGCTTTTTTTTCCCCGCATCCGGGCTGGAGATTTTATTCCCTGTCAAGAACATGTATTCTTATCCGTGTCTCTTTTTAATAACAACTCTAAAATAATTTGATGCGCAGTCATATATTTTTCTTTGGACAATAGGTTTGTGCATGATCTATGCCAGCCGGTTCGACATTGTCTAACCTAAATGCATATCCACTTGTCATAGTTATGTCAGTTTGTTTGATTTTATTGCTGACATTATACATGACACGATACACAGAAGAGCTTAGCAATTGACAGAAAAAGTGTAGTTTGTGCGTTTGACACACACACACACACACGCTCGAATATATACATGTATGAACTAAGCTGCACACACACACGCGCGCCAATATATATATATATATATATATATATATATATATATATATATATATATATATATATATATATATATACATGTGCGCATGTAGCGTAAGTCACGTATATATATATATATATACAGAGTCTGACAAAAAAGAGACTAGTTTTCATCATCATTATCCCGTAACACTGCGTGTCGTTGGGTCACCAGTTGCTGTTAACTGACTGATCAGTTTCCTCCATCTCTGGCGGTCAGATGCGATGGACTTCATGTCTGTTTTTCGTGAAATTCTGTATCTAGGTCTCTTTTGGTCTGCCTCTTCTTCTCTTTCCCGCTGCTGCGCCACATAGTATTGTTTTCGAGAAACCGTTAAATCTTATTACATGTCATATCAAAGAATGGTTTTATTATTGCAAACACAAAAACGATATTTCGCAAAGCAAATGTGTAATTTAAAGATAAGCTGGAACACAAAGGCATATCAATAGCAATTGTTACTAGTAAACACATGTTTGTAATTTGGGTGTGGACATTTCTTCTCCTTCCTAAAGTCCATGCCTCGTGTGGTTGGTAGTCATGTCTCTCCACAACCTTCTGTCTCGTGTACTTTCCATCAACTCTGACACAGATGAACTTTCATGCCATGATGTCAAACTGTCCAGCATCTGTTCTCTCGATCTCCCTCTGCCTCTCCTTCTCTCCAAATTGGTTTGAAATGCAAGAGAAGGCAAATGCAACACCGGTCCTACTTCTGCGTAAGATACAGAACATCGCCGCGCTCAAAGCTTGAACCTCAGAGACACAGAAGGAGATGAAAGCTCAAAGTAACTTGGGTGAATAGTATTACAATGCATTTATGTACATCAATACTTTTATATTGAAGTTTAAAATGATTGATTTGTAAAATTAAGTACATTATGTATGTATTATTCCTTTTTTATTTTTTTTTTTTATTTTTTATTTTTGTCCCAACCCAGCAGTGAAATACTGCATATGTACTAAGAGACTTGAGTTATCCATCTATTCGGTTAACCGTCACAGCCCTGGTCCTGACGACGGTGACGGTTAATGGAAGTTTTACTTTACATAGAGTTCTGGTTTGTTTCCATAAAATATTGCAATACCAGCAAATAAATACACAGTTCGTCTCGAAGCATGGAGCAGGTGTAGTTTACCTATGTTTACAAATAACTCTAGCAGGCAATCAGGTACCCTGGGTGCTTTCAACAGTGCTACATTAGTGACAAGATCCGGTTACCATAAATTGTGCCGTATACGAATCTATCATTAAATAATGATGAGTTTGTATCTTTCGGTACCAGCCAAGATCCAAGCACGGTATTTGCCGAAGAAAAACCGAAAATAACGGGAACGAAACCATGAAGATTACCCTTGTGGCGTAAATAACGCATGATGGAGTACTATACGCATTATCTTTGCAATGCTTCGGCGTTATTTTGGTTTTCTAGGTACTCATCATTTTGTGCACAGCATCAACAGATCCAGGATCTCAAGCGGAGATAGGACGTAAATAAACTCGATGGTTAGCAGTCTATTGATTGATTTTTTTATGTTTCACGGCAATATGTGCAAAGAATGCATGACTTTTTATTTGCATGCAGTATCTCTTTAAAAATACTATCTGGTGGACATTATGTTGCTACTAGTGTCAAACATGGTGAGTTACCGCGTGGTCTAGCAGCTAGACGCTCGCCGTGAGTTCGAGTGCCTGACAGGGGCCGAGCTTTTTTCAAAAATGACCTTCGCTTCCAGGTCGACCCAGCTGGAGGTATATTATTCAACAATATATAAGCTTGACCCAGCTTGAGGTATATATAAGCTTAACTCAGCCTGAGGTATATATAAGCTTGACCCAGCTTGAGGTATATATTAGCTTAGCCCAGCTTGAGGTATATATAAGCTTGACCTAGCTTGAGGTATATATAAGCTTGACCTAGCTTGAGGTATATATAAGCTAGACCTAGCTTGAGGTATATATAAGCTTGACCCAGCTTGAGGTATATATAAGCTAGACCCAGCTTGAGGTATATATAAGCTTGACCTAGCTTGAGGTATATATAAGCTTGACCCAGCTTGAGGTATATATAAGCTTGACCCAGCTTGAGGTATATATAAGCTTGACCCAGCTTGAGGTATATATAAGCTAGACCCAGCTTGAGGTATATATAAGCTTGACCTAGCTTGAGGTATATATAAGCTTGACCCAGCTTGAGGTATATATAAGCTTGACCCAGCTTGAGGTATATATAAGCTAGACCCAGCTTGAGGTATATATAAGCTTGATTCAGCTTGAGGTATATATAAGCTAGACCCAGCTTGAGGTATATATAAGCTTGACCCAGCTTGAGGTATATATAAGCTTGACCCAGCTTGAGGTATATATAAGCTTGACCCAGCTTGAGGTATATATAAGCTTGACCTAGCTTGAGGTATATATAAGCTTGACCCAGCTTGAGGTATATATAAGCTTGACCCAGCTTGAGGTATATATAAGCTTGACACAGCTTGAGGTATATATAAGCTTGACACAGCTTGAGGTATATATGAGCTTGACTAGACCCAGCTTGAGGTATATATAAGCTTGATTCAGCTTGAGGTATACTTGACCTAGCTTGAGGTATATATAAGCTAGACCTAGCTTGAGGTATATATAAGCTTGACCCAGCTTAGGTTATATATAAGCTTGACCCAGCTTGAGGTACATATAAGCTTGACCCAGCTTGAGGTATATATAAGCTTGATTCAGCTTGAGGTATATATAAACTTGACCCAGCTTGAGGTATATATAAGCTTGACACAGCTTGAGGTATATATGAGCTTGACACAGCTTGAGGTATATATAAGCTTGTCCCAACTTGAGGTATATATAAGCTTGACCCAGCTTGGGGTATATATAAGCTTGACCCAGCTTGAGGTATATATAAGCTTGACACAGCTTGACCAAATTTCAGACTTGTGTAGGGTTCTAACCTTTTAAGTCAGTGAGTGCAGGGACTGGCCAGCTGGTGCTGAGGATTTAGAAATTCTAAATAAATGATACATGACAATTCCAGCCCAAGTGATGTGAATATCTATACAGATAGTTCTGTGTTGAGTGTCAGACGAAATGCATGGCGGTTCATAGCAAAAGCAAATGGACGTCGCATAATGCAACGAAGACTTGCATATGATAGCACAACGTCTGGTTTGAGAATGGAGGTGGAGGCAGACGTTACTTTCGAGGTTGTTTTCGCTTGTCCTTTTATATTCACGATATTTTGGCTCCACTCGACGTTGCACTTAGTCGTGCTTTTGCTTTTTTTAGACTACCATGTTTTTTTTCCACGGATTAAAAAAAGTCGACATTTCTTATATAACCTAGATGAATCTACCTGGCTATACAGCCATGCTTAATTTCTAGACGCTCGCCTAACGGTCTGAATGGCATGGGTTCCAGTATGCGTGGAGCTGGATTTGTTCTATCAAAATACTCATCGTGGCTCCCGCTCCCTTACCTAAAATCTACCTAATGTGCTAACCAATTGATTTAAGTGATTTGATTTGAATGAACCGACATCAATGTGCTGGCGCTCCGTCCCCATCACCAGCGAAGAGTTGATTTAAATAGCACTCTGATGAAACGTCCGTCTTGTCTTTCATCGAGCATGCCAGTCGCCCCAATGCTCACTCAGGACTGGGTGATCTAGAATTGTACACGCTCTCCCACAAGGTACTAGTCTGCCCTAGATCAGATTCCACAAAGTTGTACAGAGCCAGCCAGTCTGTCCACTTGTTCATTTCCCAACACACCGGCGTCACCCGGTGAAAAAATCCAGACAAAAATATACAAAAGAATCGTCGCCGGAGCTAAAAGGCACGTGCTCTGCGCTTGACACATTATTCAGCTGTTGATTTAAATAATATGAGTTTGTGATCATATGCCAGAATCTCCACTGTCGGGGAAAGGGGGAAGGGGGAAGAAAAGAGGATGCTCTACTTACAAACCGATGGTCCAGCCAGATAGAACACAAGAACCCTTTTAAACTAAACATACTATTACCAATCTACTATAGAACATTGGAAGCCGCTGTAGTCTAGCGGTTAGACGCGGATCGGAACAGCGTCTGTTCGGTTCGAGACAGGAGCCGGACATTTTTTTTTAAATGATCTTGGCTCCCAGGTCGACCCAGCCTTGATTGGGTACCAAGTACAGTCCTGGGAAGTAAAGGCGAATTGTGTGATGATGACAACATCACCCACCAAGCACCGTTTGGTATATAAAATATAAGTCTAGCTCTATAAACCAATACGGCTAAAGGAGTGGAAAAAAAGGTCCTTTTCTTTTTACTTTTAACGACAGTACATTTCAGTATAGTGAAAGGGCATTCACATTATATAGTTAGTTATACGCCACATTCGAATAGTGCCAAGCTACAGCATAACCGGGGGCATCTTTTGGCAAGCCTATCACATTCGGGCAATTATTATTTCAGCCGTCATTATCTTTCTATACATCGCAAAGCTAGAGGCGAATCCGTTTTTCTAGAAACAATGAATAGCTGTCATTATTCCACAACTATATATATATATATTGTATATCAAAATCTAATCTTTCTTAAAGTACACATGGGCGGCTCGACTTGCTAATCATTGTCATTATTTTCTGCTGAATTATCTCTATTATTTTTCTGGCGCCCAAGATTGAGATTTCATTTCCTGTCAAGGACAAGCATTCTCTATTATTGATCTCTGATATATATATATGTGTGTGTGTGTGTGTGTGTGTGTGAGTTATGAGTTGGAGTTGGATTATCTGTGCAACACATCCGTAGGTGCTCTTATTACCACCCCCCCTCCCCCCCCCACCACACTCCTTAACATATTCATCAGCGTCGCGCGGTTAATAGTGCCAGTCCTATGCCGGTTGACAAGAATTTGTGTGCGTTCGGTGTGCTTCTCATGCTTTGTTGTGACGATGTCTACTCCCATTTGTCGTATTCTAAGCAGTGATGTGGACATGTTGCTTCCAAAATCCTCGGAATGTCCTATCTGTCTAACGGCATTGACAATGTCTGCATGATCCATGGGCCGGTTATCTTCAGTTAATGCGGCACCTGCCAATCTGTCAGGTCTTTCATTACCAACAACACCTACATTACCTGGGCAAAATATGAAAGTAGCTGCACACACAGGAAAGTTTTGCAGTGACTCAATACACTGTCATGCTCAAAGAAACTAATCTTCTTTATTAAAGAATACATGGTCGGCTCGACATGTTAATCATATGTCATTATTTTAGGCTGAATTATCCCTATTATATTTACTGTTGCCCAAGATTGAGATTTCATTTCCTGCCAAGGACAAACATTCGCCTCTTGATCCTTGATATATATATATATATATATATATATATATATATATATATATATATATATATATATGTGTGTGTGTGTGTGTGTGTGTGTGTGTGTGTGTGTGTGTGTTTATGACAGACTTTGTCTGTATGTGAATGAATGTGTGCTTAAGAGAGAGAGAGAGAGTGATAGAGAGAGAGAGAGAGAGAGAGACTGTACGTGCGCGCGCGCGCGTGTGTGTGTGTGTGTGTCTAAAGTAGATACTTTTGTTGTGTTAGCTTGCTGATGCATACTAGGTAACTGACTGTAGGGCCCATTGTTTCTCCTGCGATCGACTACTTATAACACGTCTCAATCGTTGAATCTTATACAGTCTTTGTGGAACACTCCCACCCACGCGGGACTGCAGGGAAAACCAGGCTAGTTCTTGCTATAACCTTTACATCTGCCCTCATTCCAGCAGTCTGTGACGTTTAAACAGGGTGACAGGAATTTGCCCAATGGATTTGCCATCCAGGATTTCACTCTTGGAGTCACAGAGATGAACATACCTTCTGTTAGCAGCCCAGGTGAAAAACATAAGTCTTCCTGAAGGTGACCTAAATAAACATTTTTCTTTCATGAAAAGCACAATAAGTCTTCCTGCAGGTAACCTATTTAAACATTGTTCTTTCCAGAAAAGCATAAGTCTTCCTGCAGGTGACTTATATAAACCTTGTTCTTTCCAGAAAGGCATAAGTCTTTCTGCAGGTTACTTATATAAACCTTGTTCTTTCCAAAAAAGCATATGACTTCCTGAAGGTGATTTATATAAACCTTGTTCTTTATAGAAAAGCATAAGTCTTCATTCAAGAAGGTGACTTATATAAACCTTGTTCTTTCCAGAAAAGCATATGACTTCCTGAAGGTGATTTATATAAACCTTGTTCTTTCCAGAAAAGCATATGACTTCCTGAAGGTGATTTATATAAACCAAGTTCTTTCCAGAAAAGCATAAGTCTTCATGAGGGTGACCTATATAAACCAAGTTCTTTCCAGAAAGGCATGAGTCTTCATAAAGGTGACTTATATAAACCTTGTTATTTCCAGAAAAGTATAAGTCTTTCTAAAGGTGACCTATATCAACCGTGTTCTTTAAAATTGCATTCACATTTAAATGCCAAACTCTCCGTGTGAGTGTCGGGACCCCATTGTTGGACAAGAAGAATATACCACTGGCTCCCCAACGAGCTTGTTGTGAGAGATGACTAACTGGGAACTTCTTTTCAAACAGGAATACATCTACCTGAGAGGCAAGGACCCCATAATCTGCATTCACATAAGTCATATTTGTAAAAGGGATATGCGCGCAACATTGAGATTCTAGAACAAGACTACAGTCTAGAAGTGGACGAACAACCTGAACATTCCGCTGGTGTTTGCAGCCGGTGAACGCGAAGTAGAAGACATCGGAAACGATTTCAACTTTTCATAAATGAATGTATTATATTCTTTTATGTTACCTTTAGTCTTCGCTTTAAACTGCATACCGATCTCTTGGCACAGTTTAGTCTTGGAGTGATAGCTTGTCCCTTCTAGATTAATTAAACAATTCACTGCAACGGCTTTTTAAATGTCCCCAATCCCGACAAAACAAGTGCCGAGGTCTGCTGTTGATGGCTAGTCTGAGCACAAGCTGATGGCTGTTGCTGGCAAAATGATCTCAATGACAAGCTAAGTAATGCAGACACCAACGTTGACACTGCGTGAAATGAAGACCAATCCGCTTCTAAGCAGACGATGAGGTCTTTTTTTTCCTGTAACACGACCTAATTCCCTGTCTGGCGCTAGTTTCCTGTCCGGATAGACAGAATTAACCTTTATATATAGTTTTTGAACAGGACGCAGCAACTCTGAGATTAAAGTGCTGTTCAGGGAGGCTTCATTGAATAGTATTGAACTGCCGCAGATGAATGCTCCCTACGCTGTGAATTGTAAAACTGAGATTTATGGCTGATAATTTTTCCACACGTTGCTTCATGGCTTGCCAAATGTCATGCTTTCAATAAACGCGACGATCTTTGCTTGAGCTTTTCGTGCCAGCTCACACCGTATGCATTCCTCTAGTCACAGTGGGTGAGCAATGGTATCTGTCTTTGTTTAACAAGTGTGTGACATACTTTCTCAGTAGGATAGGATAGCTTTGCATTGTTATTTATAAAGTTTCCAATACACGTAGGTAGGCAGCGCATTAGATAATGATATATACACACGCGTTCGCGCACGCACACACACACGCCTACAGATTGATAGGTTAGTTGCGTATCCTTTACAGGACGTTGCAGAACCAACCCCAACAGCCCCTGGCTGTTGTGTGGTTTTTCTAGGCAAACTTACGTTCAGTAGTTTGCCATTGCTTACTGAACGGTCGGCTTTCTTGATACCACTGTCGAAACCAACGAAAGGCGCATGGCCCGCAGTTGGGATCGAACCCGGCATCCCGGCATTAAGAAGGGTGCGCATCGACTTAGCCACAGAGCCGACTACAGACTGATAAACTGAGTGAAAAATTAGCTCAAAGTGAGACAGGCTTTCGCGCAGACGAAAGGACTGGCGAAAAAACAGATGGACAGAAATATAAGTTCAATGGTATTGAAAGAAATCATTGATACAATGTATCGCATGTGGTTTGGCGAGTAGCAATTTGTGTAAGAAAGTTGGTGAAAACGTGTAGCCATTAGTGCACAGCTGTAACCATATCCAGTTCTTCACGTGTTTGGTTTGGTATTTGGTCTGACTGCTGGTGAAATCTTATTTTTCATTTCCACTAAAGGTATTATTTTTCTACAATGTTTATTTCATCCAAGCTTTCATTTCCGGAAACATTGCCTAGCTTCCGGAATCTCGGTGTTGTTATGTTACAGTAAATAGAAGTTAGTCTTGTTATTTTGTTTGTGTTTTTATGTGTGTAGTGGTTTGAGAGGAAAATGGTGGGGTAGGGGGGGGGGAGGGGCAACAATTGTCTGTGATAGTGTAGCAGTAAGTATGTAGCTGGGAACTTTATCTATGAAAACAATCTCTGGGTAGGCTCTACGTTTTCCTGAAACAATTGTCCATACAACTTTAACACAAATCATACGTTGGTTAATTTGTATTTGTATAGTGTTTTGCAGTGGGTTAAGAAGCAGCAGCTGTTAGGGTGGAGGGGGAGGGGAAGGGAAAGGAGGAATTAATGCACATGACAAACCTAATTTGTGAGTCTGCCGTCTGTCCTTCCATTCCTTCTTTCATTTCTCCGTCCGCCCTTCAATTCCTCTGTCCTTCCTTTCATTCCTCCGTTCGTCCTTCCATTCCTCCGTCCGTACTTCCATTCCTCCGCCTGCCCTTCTATTCGTCTGTCTGTACTTCCATTCCTTCACCCTTCCTTCCATTCCTCCGTCCCTCCTTCCATTCCTCCGTCAGCCCTTCCATTCCTTCATCCGTCTATCCATTCCTCCTTCCATCCGTCCATTCCTCCGTCCGTCCTTCCATTCCTCCTTCCATCCGTCCATTCCCCTGTTCGTCCTTCCATTCCTCCGTCCGTCCTTCCATTCCTCCGTCTATCCTTCCATTCCTCCGTCCGTCCTTCCATTCCTCCGTCTATCCTTCCATTCCTCCGTCCGTCCTTCCATTCCTCCGTCTATCCTTCCATTCCTCCTTCAGAGGTAGCTGTCGGTCCGTGGCAGCGGCCAAGCAAAACACGTTATTCCCACCACAGAGACGAGATCTCGCCCTACAGCTGAGAATTCGATTTGCCCCGTCGCTTTCAATAACAAATCCGATTTGGTCTTTCACTCACGTAGGTTTAAATGCTGCGAGAATCGCTCCTGAAGGAACCCTCGTGAGAAACGATTCCCAGTTTGAGAATGCAAAGGTCTAAAGGTTAGTAGCCGTTGATGGAAACGTGATATGGGTAACTTTTGCACACCGGATACCTGCATCGATTTTTCTGTGAATGGAACCAAGTCTATAGCCGAATCCTGGCCAAGCGACAATCATTTTTCTCATACATGTTAAAATATATAGACGTTTACGTATAGACATTTACATAGACGGGCAAACATGCAGACAGACAGTGAAATAGACATTGCGACGAGCAGTTAGGGGAAATGAATACAGGCAAGCACTTAGACAAGACAACAAACTGAAATACAGTAGAACCTCGCTTAACGAGCACCTCTCATAACGAGTAATTCGCATAACGAGCAAAACAAATTGTAAAAGAATGACTCGCTTAACGAGCGACGTTTCGCATAACGAGTGGCGAGGAGAGGGGAAGTCCCTGATTTTGAGCATGTTACATCAGTGTTTAGCACTCATTCTAGAAGCATTGTCGCTTGTGATCACATATTTTCTCGAACTTGTGTTATACTGTGATAAATGTACATGAATCATCGAGGCCTACAAGATGACCTCCCTGATGAACTTAAATTAATCAAGATCTAGTTTCTGCCTCCCAACTGCACTCCGTTACTGAGTGTTGTCGATTTGTGACTTTGAGGAGTTCGAGACAGTACCTGTGGAACCTGTAGTCAACGAGATTGTGCCTTTGGCAACTATCATCGGATTGTAGGTGGATAACAGTGATATCGAAGAGCTTGTGGAAGAGCACAGCCAAGAGCTGACCATCGAAGAGCTTATGGAGTTACATTGTGTTTCACAGCAAGACGTTTTGGAGGAAAGTTTGTCAGAGGAGGAGGAGGAGAAGGTAACAGAAAAGCAACGATCTTCTAGCGAAATAAAAAAAAAAATGCTGAAAGCATGGGAAACTGTTGCTTCTCACATTAAGAAGTATCACCCCAATAGGGAAGTGGCTATGCGCGCTGCAAATTTATTTAATAAAAATGCTGTGTCGCATTTTCGACAAATTTTAAAGCGTCGACAAAACAAAAGTCTCTGGACATCTTTCTAGTAAAAAATAATTAGCTATGTATCATAATTATTTCGACTTTTTCCCCCTGCAAATCGGATTCGCATTCTTTGTGGTTTCGTTCCCCGTTTGAAGAAAAGATGATGATCATTCACTCTCCTTAAATATGTTTATTATTTTCTTTGAATAAATGTTATAGTATAACGAGTATGATTCTGGAACGAATTAAGCTCGTTAAGCGAGGTTCCACACTACAAAGAGCCCATAGAGCAGAGGTTCTCAAACTGGGTGCCGCGAGCATATGCCAGGGGTGCCTCGGCAATGATCAAGAAAAGTCGGCTAAACATCGTGAAATTATTAAAGAAGGCTTTCAGATACTCAAGACTATGAGTTGTCTTCCCTCGCCATTGTCGAAGAGAATTTATTGTTTGTTTATCACTCAGACATGTTTCATACTGCATAAAAGGCCAACCGTTAGTCTAAGAATTGTTCTTGTTATCTCGAGGTGCCACCGATCCCCTACCTGAATTCGTTAAGGTGCAGTCCATAAGTTGAGGTATGGTTACATTGTGTCAGCAGACAGCTGCGAGCATAAGCCATCCAAGTTGGTCTGCCGCAGTTCGCGGAAAGGAAACTCACGACCAAAAAAAAAAAAAAAAATCCAAGGTAAACTAAGAAAATATTCTCTTTCTTTGGCTTTGGTTCGGTTGGTAACGAACATGCACCGGAAGGGGAATGTGTTAACTGCCATAGAAGTGTTACTAACGGCTGCTTGGTTCCGTCTAAATTACAGAGACATCTGGAATGCAATCATTCTGATTTAGTAAATGAAGGATAAGAAATCTTCAAACGCCGCGCTTTATCTCTTCAGGGAGGGTCATCCATGATGAAGAGAATTTCTAAAAGTGAAAAAAAAAAGGATATAATGCAAAAAGCATTTAAACACGTTCATTCCTAACATTAAAGACAAGTGAACATTAAACCTGCACTTTTTTTTTTTCTATTTTCCCTAAGTATTCAACCGCTTTAAGGGTGGATGTGCCTGGACATATTTTTAGCCCGACAAGGGTGCCACGGCGAAAAAGGTTTCAGAACCGCTGACATAGAGTATCATACTAGAATCCATTTGGGAAGAGTGGGGAAAAAAACATTAAGCGATTTATAAAACGTATCACGTATTGCGTAATAAACGACCCTTTTCATGCCATATTGGGCATATCATTAAGGATTCTGATTTTTTAGAACAATTTACAGTTGATGGGTTATGTGGTCAGCATCATACCGGCCACCTTTATTTTCCAGGACATTTTCTGATACCTATTATTGTCTGGATAGACGTTTTATAATGTCAGCTCATTTTTTGTCAAGTTATGCTCTTAAATGTCATGCTGGGCTCGCATGTTATTTCTACATTCCGTTTCATGCCTTGCAATCGCTGCTACGTCATGGATGGAATCTTATCCAGCACCTTTAACTTCTCGCATCAACGTTCGCTTTTTTTTTTTAAGTTGTAAAAATTTGCTTTGTAGTAAGTAGCAGCAGCAGTAGTAGTAATAGTAGCAGTAGTAGTGGAGTATTAGGAAATTGAGAAAAAGAAGACAGAGAAAGAAGGAAAGATAGGAAGGAAGGGAAAAAGGGAAGAATAAAGGAAAGAAGGAGGGAAAAATGGAAGGAAGGAAAGTAAGGAATTATGGAGGGAAGGAAGGAAGGAGGGAAGGAAGGAAGGAAGGAAGGAAGGAAGGAAGGAAGGAAGGAAGGAAGGAAAGGAAAGGAAGGAAGGAAGGAAGGCAGGGAGGGAGGAGGGGAGTGAGGGAGGGAGGAAGGAAGGAAGGGAGGGAGGGAGGGAGGAGTGAAGGCAAGGAATGAAGGGAGGTAGGGGAGGGGGGAGGGAGGGAGGGAGGGAGGGAGGGAGGAAGGAAGGAAGGAAGGAAGGAAGGGAGTTGCAGGAAGCAAGGAAGGAAGTAATGAAGGAAGGAGTAGGAAGGAAGGAAGGAAGGAAGGAAGGAAGGAAGGAAGGAAGGAAGGAAAATGAAGGAAGTAAGGAAGGAAGGAAGGAATAAGGAAGGAAGGAAGGAAGGAAGGAAGTGGAAGGAAGGAAGGAAGGAAGGAAGGAAGGAAGTGGAAGGAAGGAAGGAAATTGAAGGAAGGAAGGAAGGAAGAGGAAGGAAGGAAGGAAGGAAGGAAGGAAGGAAGGAAGGAAGGAAGGAAGGAAGGAAGGAAGGAAGGAAGGAAGGAAGGAAAGGAAGGAAGGAAGGAAGGAAGGGAAGGAAGGAAGCAAGGAAGGAAGGAAGGAAGGAAGGAAGGAAGGAAGGAAGGAAGGAAGGAAGGAAG
The DNA here is from genome assembly GCA_905116865.2 of Candidula unifasciata. Classification (NCBI taxonomy): domain Eukaryota; kingdom Metazoa; phylum Mollusca; class Gastropoda; order Stylommatophora; family Geomitridae; genus Candidula; species Candidula unifasciata. The sequence continues at coordinate 312,241 of CAJHNH020001435.1, read as the reverse complement.
GAAGGAAGGAGGAAGGAAGGAAGGAAGGAAGGAAGGAAGGAAGGAAGGAAGGAAGGAAGGAAGGAAGGAAGGAAGGAAGGAAGGAAGGAAGGAAGGAAGGAAGGAAGGAAGGAAGGAAGGAAGGAAGGAAGGAAGGAAGGAAGGAAGGAAGGAAGGAAGGAAGGAAGGAAGGAAGGAAGGAAGGAAGGAAGGAAGGAAGGAAGGAAGGAAAGGAAGGAGGAAGGAAGGAAGGAAGGAAGGAAGGAAGGAAGGAAGGAAGGAAGGAAGGAAGGAAGGAAGGAAGGAGGAAGGAAGGAAGGAAGGAAGGAAGGAAGGAAGGAAGGAAGGAAGGGAAGGAAGGAAGGAAGGAAGGGAAGGAAGGAAGGAAGGAAGGAAGGAAGGAAGGAAGGAAGGAAAGGAAGGAAGGAAGGAAGGAAAGGAAGGAAGGAAGGAAGGAAGGAAGGAAGGAAGGAAGGAAGGAAGGAAGGAAGGAAGGAAGGAAGGAAGGAAGGAAGGAAGGAAGGAAGGAAGGAAGGAAGGAAGGAAGGAAGGAAGGAAGGAAGGAAGGAAGGAAGGAAGGAAGGAAGGCAGAATTGTTTATTACGAACACATAAACTATCCTTCTTTACTTGATCACACTGAGCCTCCTCAAACAGGCAGCAGAGCCTAAACTTGTAAGTGTAGACACAGAAGACTCTCCAGATGAATAATCTGCACTACGGCAGCAGGAATCAATCAATTGTACGGGTACAGTTTTCCCGGATGGCGTCCCAAGCAGCGCCAGATAACAATGATTGTGCAGGCAATTGAGAGGGACAAGGGCGAGTCCAAATGAAGAGCTCGAGACCGGATGATATAGAAGCAGAGATTGTAATCTATTTTATTTGTCTGTCTGGTACATTCTGAGATGGGTTTTCTCTGTGTAACGATCCAGTTTTCAGATGCAGAATATTTGGTATGTTAACTGAGGGAATTATGGAGCGACTGTTGTGGAGCAGGGAGGGAGTGGTGTATTATCGCAAATACAAAAATCCCCCTCAACATTTTTTCGTGGGGGGGGGGGGGGGGGGGGCGGGGAGGGGTATAGGCTCAATGGGCCTAAGCTTTCTTTAAATGCCTGAAAAATAATAATAATAATAATAATAATAATAATAATAATAATAATAATAATAATAATAATAACAAGAATAAAGTGCATAATAGCAAACAAACATGGGGTAATGCTATATTTTCAATAATATGAAATTTGCAAGGGAATTTAGGGTGTATCGTGGCAGGGCATCACATATTAAAACAATGGCTTTAGGTTTCAATCCTAATTGAGAAAGAGTTGAATTATATCGAAGAAACAGATTGCGAAGCCTTGATGCCGTGGAAATATTATATATAATAAAAGAATAAACATTTACTGATCGCACTTATACCCAGAAGTAGAAGGATAGATCAACACAAGTGAACAATACGTGTTTGCTTGTAAATTATAATTAACCAGTATCAGAGACAAGATGTTCCTCAGTGAAAGTTTGATTGGGTTTGCGCATGTATGGGATGTTTTCTTGCTGGACACGACATCCGAAAAATGGCTCTGAGTAAACTGATGGAAAAAAAAATTTAGACATCACAGTGTGGAAAGAGGGGGGGGGGGGGGGGGCGAGGAATAAAATGTGGGAAAAGGGAAAAGGGGGGTGGGGTGGGGGTGTATAAAGAATGTTATAAACGAACATATGTAGCTATAGTAAAGCGGTCTGAAACTGGCACCAGGAAAAGTCATGTGAAGCAAAAGCGACCGGTTTGAAATGACTCCATCAATCACCGAGTGCCGATTACAATGTAGAAATATGAGTCTAGCACTGTTTATACAATGTGCTTAATTGCGAACACAGGGACCGTGCCTTAAAATTTGTTATCATTTGTCATCATGTCAGAAAAGAAAGAAAGAAAGAAAGAAAGAAAGAAAGAAAGAAAGAAAGAAAGAAAGAAAGAAAGAAAGAAAGAAAGAAAGAAAGAAAGAAAGAAAGAAAGAAAGAAAGAAAGAAAGAAAGAAAGAAAGAAAGAAAGAAAGAAAGAAAGAAAGAAAGAAAGAAAGAAAGAAAGAAAGAAAGAAAGAAAGAAAGAAAGAAAGAAAGAAAGAAAGAAAGAAAAGTAAGAAAGCAAGAAAAAAACGTTGAGGGGACGTAGAAGAAGAAGAAAAAGAAGAAGAAGAAGAAGAAGAAGAAGAAGAAGAAGAAGAAGAAGAAGAAGAAGAAGAAGAAGAAGAAGAAGAAGAAGAAGAAGAAGAAGAAGAAGAAGAAGAAGAAGAAGAAGAAGAAGAAGAAGAAGAAGAAGAAGAAGAAGAAGAAGAAGAAGAAGAAGAAGAAGAAGAAGAAGAAGAAGAAGAAGAAGAAGAATAAGGAAAGAAGAATAAGAAGAAGAAGAAGAATTAAGGAAGGAATATTTGAACTAATTAGATACCTAATTAATTAATAGGTAAATGAATGAATGAATGAATAAAAGAGTGAGCAATTAATAAATAGATGGCATTTTGGAGGAGGGGCCGAGAGATAAACAAACTCCTTATGTGAAAACTTAAATCAAGAAAGAGATTAATTTTACGGTTGTAATATCTGGTACCTGAACAATACAAATAACAACAGGGACTATAACAAAAAAGCGGACACCCATTGAAGACCAAGCAAAGGACATAGTTATAATTGCAGCAAAATTTAATGTATATAAAGGATTAGTTCCTACTTATTTTCCTCGATGGCTCGTCCATAGCCCGGATGAAGCTCCCCCTCTCTTAAAAAGAGATCCGTCTGTAACTCTCGGCAGGCGCTTAGCCTAACCACCTTAGACAGAACCCAAATCTCTCGACTTTGGATTTTAAGTTATTTTGATTTTGCATTTTATTTTAAAAGTCTTCGCACATTCCTATATTGTAGATCTCAAGTTTCATGCACGATTTACCTCCCGTCTGAATTAATTTATCCCTTATGTTTTTTTTTTTTTTTTTTTTTTTTATTTTCCCCCTTTGCCAAGCAAATTTTGACATTTTTTTGTGCGATTAACATCCTTCTCCCCCCCCCCCCCCTTTTTTTTCCTCCCCGTGACCTGTCATTTTACAACCTTATTACAAGGTAGTGATTTCAGTGTGTAACTAGTGGGAAAGACGGGAACCTAACTGTAGCCATTGTTTTAAAAATTAAAAATAATAATTACATAAAAATAAAATAAAAAGCATCACGGGGTTATAACTGTTTCAACAAAACAAAAACAATTGTTTTAACTTGTGGAGTTATGGATATAAAGTTGAGCGGTTATTTTAACAAAACGCTGGGATAATGTTTTGTTGAATGAGATTCATTCTGATATAGTATTCACAGTAACAGTGTAAACTGTAACGGTCGTTTAAGCAAGCCTTGAACAAGGCTTAGGGCACGCCCCCCCCCCCCCCCCCACCTCCCCCACATACACACACCTAGAATATTTGTGGGAATTCTAAACTTCACCCCTACCTTCATCCGAGCCTTTCAAAGTTTTTTTTTTTTTTTAACGAACCTGTATTAAATTAATTTATATCTCAAACGAGTTTCAGGGTCATGTTAACACTATCCGTAAGCTGATCCGTTACACTTAATTAAGCATGTTTCTGTGAGAGTTCAGGGCAAACATCTTGAGTCTTGCTATCTTACTCCCAACCTCTGAACTTGAGTCTTGCTATCTCACTCCCAACCTTTGATGTACATTACTGTTAGACGGTGTTTACATTTTCCGGTTACCTTAGAAGAGTCCTAGCTCTTTCATTCCCGTCAAGTTGTTACTTTAACAGCCTGTCCTGGAGTTTTTGCACCTCAGAGCAACTATTTTTCTAGATAAACAGAACTGAAAAACACATCTCTGGGACAAGAGGGCTTATTCTAAGAATCGTCGCAGAAAAGGTTAGCACTCAACAAGAAGACAATAAGGAGAGTAAAGAAATGTGTAATTTGTAAAGATTAGGCAAGGAACTTAGTGCTTCTTTTGTGGGTTCCGGGGCCCTATTTGGGGGAGAATAGATCCACTACCCCCATCTGACATGTCTTAAAAAGCGATTAGGAGTTTCCTGAAATCACGAGCGTTGGACCTACAGGCGAAAATGTCACAGCCTAACTGTAAATCATATTACAACGTACCAACCGCTCGCAGAGGAGAGAAAAAGAAGAAGAAGAAGAAGAAGAAGAAGAAGAAGAAGAAGAAGAAGAACGAACGAACGAACAAACTTTATTTAAAGGGTTAAGAATTGGGCACGCAGGCCCGTCTAACATTCTGCCCTTCGAGGTCTCCCTCCATTCTTACATCATTTCATTCACACATCAAGTAATATTAAAAGTTATCAATAGCATCAAAATAATCAATATAAGCACAGGAATGTGCACATTTCTAACTACAGTAAAACGTAGTACAGTAGAACCTCGCTTAACGAGCACCTCGCATAACGAGTAATTCGCATAACGAGCAAAACAAAAAAAATGATTTGGTTAACTAGCGACGTTTCGCATAACGAGTGGCGAGGAGAGGGGAAGTCCCGAATTGTGCGCATATTACATCAGTCTGTGTTTAGCATCCGTTTCAGTAGCATCGTAGTGTCACTTGTGATCACATTTTCTCAAACTTGTGTTATATTGTGATATATGTACATGAATCCTCCAGGCATACAAGATGACCTCTCTGAAGAATTTAAGTTCATCAATATCCAGTTTCTGCCTCCCAACACCGCTCCGTTACTCCAGCCCATGGACTAGCAAGATATTTCTATCTTTAAGAAATTCTACACTAAAGCACTCGTCGAGCATTGTTTTCAGGTGACTGAAGGGACCAACCCCGCTCTCAAAGAGTTTTGGAAAAATCACTTCCACATCGTTGCCTGCCTCAAGATGATCGACAAGGCGGGAGAAGGGGTTACCAAGAGAACCCTAACTTCTGCTCGCAAGATGCTTTCGCCGGAGAGCGTTGACTATTTGTGACTTTGAGGGGTTCGAGACAGTACCTGTAAAACCTGTAGTCAACAAGATTGTGTCTTTGGCCACTATCATAGGGTTGTAGGTGGATAAGAGTGGTATCGAAGAGCTTGTGGAAGGGCACAGCCAAGAGCTGCTTTTTGGCGGAAAGTTTGTCAGAGGAGGAGGAGATAACAGAAAAGAAACAATTTTCTGGCGAAATCAGAGAAATGCTGAAAGCATGGCAAACATTTGCATCTTACATTGAGAAGCATCATCAATAATGCTGTTTCGCATTTTCGCAAAATTTTGAAGCGTCGGCAAAAACAAATTTCTGGACATCTTTCTAGTAAAAAAAAAAAATATTGGCTATGTATCATAATTATTTCTACTTTTTTTCTGCAAATCCAATTCGCATTCCACGTGGGTTCGTTCCGCGTTTGGAGAAAAGGTGAAGATGATCCACTCTCCTTAACAATATGTATATAATTTTCTTTGAATGAACGTTATCCATAGCATTTTGTGAGTATCTCTTTCGACATGAAACGCATTATCGTATTTTACATTAATTTATATGAGAAAAATTGTTTCGCTTAACGAGAATGATTCTGGAATGAATTATGCTCGTTAAGCGAGGTTCCACTGTAGTTGTAAAAAATCTAGGGAAAATATGCGCTATTTTTCACATATGTTTTTTCTTCTATGGGGGCACATAATCGGTGCTCAGATAATATTCGAACGAAGAAGAAGAAGAAGAAGAAGAAGAAGAAGAAGAAGAAGAAGAAGAAGAAGAAGAAGAAGAAGAAGAAGAAGAAGAAGAAGAAGAAGAAGAAGAAGAAGAAGAAGAAGAAGAAGAAGAAGAAGAGGAAAAAGAAGAAGAAGAAGAAGAAGAAGAAGAAAAAAAAGAAGAAGAAGAAGAAGAAGAAGAAGAAGAAGAAGAAGAAGAAGAAGAAGAAGAAGAAGAAGAAGAAGAAGAAGAAGAAGAAGAAGAAGAAGAAGAAGAAGAGGAAGAAGAAGAAGAAGAAGAAGAAAAAGAAGAAGAGTAGGAGGAGGGGGAGAGAAGTGTGTGTTATTTCAAGGCAAAAAGCTTGACGTTTAGGGAATTAGGAAAGGGGGAACCCACAGTTGGCACTAACGTCATAAAGAGAAGCAGTGCGGCAGGTGTGATGTCTGACCTATGTAAACAACCTGTGTGGTTGGCAAGAGTTTCTTCAGACTGCATATTGTTCTTCATGAGTACCAGTCATTCTGTTGAATGCCATGAAGTGATATTTGCCAGCATTTATGAGTACTAGAATTATGTAGGTATATGTAAGGATGTAGGTATGTGTAAGGGTGTAGATATGTGTAAGGGTGTAGGTATGTGTAGGGGTGTAGGTATATGTAATGGTATAAGTAGATGTAAGGGTGTAGGTATGTGTAAGGGTGTAGGTATGTGTAAGGGTGTAGGTATGTGTAAGGGTGTAGGTATGTGTAAGGGTGTAGGTATGTGTAAGGTTGTAGGTATGTGTAAGGGTGTAGGTATGTGTAAGGGTGTAGGTATGTGTAAGGTTGTAGGTATGTGTAAGGGTGTAGGTATGTGTAAGGTGTAGGTATGTGTAAGGGTGTAGGTATGTGTAAGGGTGTAGGTATGTGTAAGGGTGTAGGTATGTGTAAGGGTGTAGGTATGTGTAAGGGTGTATTTATGTGTAAGGGTGTAGGTATGTGTAAGGGTGTAGGTATGTGTAAGGGTGTAGGTATGTGTAAGGGTGTAGGTATGTGTAGGGGTGTAGGTATATGTAATGGTATAAGTAGATGTAAGGGTGTAGGTATTTGTAAGGGTGTAGGTATTTGTAAGGGTGTAGGTATTTGTAAGGGTGTAGGTATGTGTAAGGGTGTAGGTATTTGTAAGGGTGTCGGTATTTGTAAGGGTGTAGGTATGTGTTTCTTTCTTGAGCAAATGACCAGTTTTCCTCGTCAGAAGGTTTTTAATATGTTTTAAACGTTTATTACCTTGTAAATACATTTCTGGTATACGATTTGTTTTATAATGCTTACTGGAGTTACCCGTCTTGCTGAAATAATTAAAATCTATAAGAGTTAGCTTATTCTGACATCCTGATGGAACATTATGTAGGAGAATAGAACATTCTATAAACAGATTAGCAGAAAGAGCCCTTGAGTTATTCAAAATCCATGATTTCTGTTGACTTATGAATTCACTTTCCCTATTGGAAACACAGAGCAGGCGGTCGGAAATTGAATGACTTCTGGATTCAGGTCAGTGCACCGTTTTTCATCAAGTGCATAGGGCAGGCGTAGGCAATCATATATATGTACATCCCTAGGTCTTGGGTGGAGATTTTAGGGTATGGTAAGCATAAAAGAAAATAGAAAATCAAAGTAGGATGATATTGTTAGATTGTAATGTGTGCCCTCTCCCCCCTCCCCCGCAAAGTACGAGGTATTATGCTAGTGTGATATAGTAAACACAAACGCAGCATTATAAGAACCCGATCATACACACGTAGCCACACACATAAACACACACACTCACACAAGGGCGCACTGAGATAATAACGTTTTCACAGCAACTCAAATATAGATTAAAGTATCAACAGACAGAGAAAAAGCGTAAACTAATTAGAGAATTCAGACTTTGACAGTCAAGAATTTGTGCTTATGTTATGAGGAGAGAAAAACACTTGAAAACGTAGTCGCAGATCATATGAGAAACTACGTCGTTCATGAAAGTGACCCATAAGCTATACATGTCATTACAAACTTGACTTATGGCATGGTTAAGGTTTTTTGTTTTGGAGGTGGTTGGTTAGTGGAGCGAGAACATAGACCTGATTTCTGATTCTGGTGATCCAGTGATATGGCGTAATGTGGCTAGCACACATCCCCCTCCGAGGTCTAGATGGAAATATGAAAAACTTGAATAATTCAACACTTCCTGTAGAAAAATCAAACCGGCTGTCTCAGTATTGATAAATCTACTTCCAACATCGGGCCTCCCTGGCAATGTGGGCAGCAACAACAAAAATCTATACAGTCTGTTCTTCACGCCTGCCTTTTAAACGTATGCTGTATCAGATTAATCATTTCTGCCGGTTAGCTTCCCTCCCAAATATTCCTTGTATCCGACGAAAGCATCTTCGCTGGCAAAAATCTGGCCCATTTTGGCGGCAAAATGTATATATGTGTTTACTTTCTTCTCTGATATCTTACATGAATCTCTTCGGGCTAAAGAAAACATTGTAAGATCATTGAGTTTGTTGTTCGTGTCATCATGTGAATCCGCTGCATCCTTCCCAAATGCTTCAATCCAATTGGAGTTAATTTTTTTTAAGCCTTGAGGTTTATCAATTATCTATGCAGCAACCAGCTTTAAATGTTCTTTAAATTGAAAATTATGCAATGTGATTTATATTTTTATGTAGTTTGTAATATTTTCCATGCTGTGTGTAATTAAGACATATTTTTGGGGTGATTTTTTAAAGTGATTTTTTTTTTCAAATATATGTAAGCTTTAGCTGCTGTATTCTGTGGGAGCGTCACGCCATGAATAATCTTCAGCTATTTAATTATTTATTTATTTTTGTCATGGAACCTTTTTAAACACTTTTGTACGCATACACGAATAAGCCGGCGCATACGAGTATATATATATATATATATATATATATATATATATATATATATATATATATATATATATATATATATATATATATATATACGATGATAAGTCAATAAGTAAGTCACAAATGGTTACCTAAAAAAAAGTTTTTAAAATTAAAGACAATAACACAATTAGAAAACCGTTTTTTTTTTTTTTTACACATAGACTGTCCCTTTATTTCCCAGCATAATTTCCTCCAGCACTGATGCACTTGTTTCATCGTTTTATCCGTCCTCCCAAACCTGCTACATAGAACTGTGTTGTATGTATTTTAAACCAGGTAACAATTAACACTGAACTTCTGCGTCATTCACGAAATGTCTCCGCCAAAGTGGGTTTTCAGTCGACCAAAAAGGTAGAAATCGCTGGAGGCTAAGTCGGGGCTGTGAGGTGGGTGTTCTAGAAGTTTCCATCATAGATGGTTAGTTTTCTCCTGAATTAACCGAGCTGTATGTGGCCTGGCATTGTCATGTGGGATCAGTACTCCTCTAGCCAGTAGGCCTGGATGTTTTCTTCAAATTACATCATGAAGCATCGATAGAACTTTACAGTATGAATCAGCATTCACATTGTTATCTTTTTTAAATTTTTTGGAAAGCACTCATTGACATTTCCAGAACATTGTCAGCATAACCTTTCCTGCTGATGGCGTAACCTTGCATTTTCCAACACAAGGCGAAGAAAGATGTTTCCATTGCATTCGCTTTGATTCAGTTCCTGGAAAGTAGAGGCATCCGGCATGATGCTGACCACATCACGCATCTTGTGCAGATTGGTCTATAAAATATGGTACTTGCCCTATATGCCCTATATGTCTAAAGGCATTTACTTTTTTATTTATAATAATTTTGTTCAGCATTTCTTCTCCTTCATCTGCGTATTGACAGAGACGCTGCAATGACATTCCTAATCAGTTAATTTTGTGTTCGTCCCTCAAATGTCTAGGTACCCACGATGAGTACATTTTCCTAAATTTCAATCGAGCATGCATTATGATGCATGCGGAACCATATTAGCACCCAATTGCAGCTGCTACAGAGTCAACTGTTACTAGTCTGTCATCTCTAATCATTCCCTCCACCCGCTACACGGATGTGTTTGTTGCAATCTCAAAAAGGAAGACCATATCGAACTTCAACAATTCGGAATTCAATAATTCTTTTCAGTCCATATGTTGTTTGTTTTGTTTGTTTTAGTATCCAGAAGCCATGAGTTGTTAGCCCTTAGGCTCGGTATTATGAATATCGCAACCTTTCGGCCTTGATTCCATTGTAAATCTGGGAGAAAATGTGGCTTTCCTGCCTACCCACGGGATTGAACCCGGACAACAAGGAGTTCATCACCCTGTCTCATCCAGTTTAGCCAACTACGCTAGAGAGCCGGGCTTTCAGTCCATAAGAGCTCAGATCCCCTTCTGAGTAAATCCTGCAGTGTCTAGCGGCATATATTTGAAACTAATATGTTTCAGCAGCAGCCGCTTTAGAGACTACATCAGTGTCTTAGGACCTAGCCCATCTGTATCTTCTTGAGCATACTCACCGAGTCTGCTGATAGTCGAATCGTGTCCAGAGAGGCAGGTGCAACTGCTGCAGGCAACCTCTCTTTAAGGTGCTGGAAAGTTTTTATCCGTTCTCATCACCGTTTTACGCCTCTCGATCAAACAACGTCACACAAAACGTTCAACTTGTCTGAACATTTCAAGACGCCAGACGTGTTTATCCGCTAAATACTTCGTTTATAACATACACATATCGACACTCGTTGGATGACGTGGTCAGCATCGCGACGGTTGGTTTTTTACCTCCCATGACGTTACTGTGTACCAGTTTTAGGCTGGCTCGACCCTAGTAATTTTTTAGAGAAACAAATCTGCATCTGTAAACTAAGGTTTAACCTCTTCTAATCACCATTTGCAACCCATTATTAACCAGCATGCAGTAATCAAAGAGTTTAAACTTTGCGCTAATGTTTAGGTACAAATTATTGTGAAAACGTTTGTTTCTATCCCATGCATTGATTGTGGCGTAATTTAATCATTTGTCTTTGTCATCGGATTCATTCCACAAGAGACGGAGGAGCTGTTTAAAAAAATATGGAGGTCACCGGTGCAATGGAATAATTAATTATATGGTACTGAGTGAAACGGCGTGATAAAAAAAAATTAACGTATATTGACTGGCGTTTATATAAACATGTAGACATAGAAGGAGACACTGCACAACCCCTAGTTGTTCAAATCCAAATACTTCTACAAAAGAAGTCAAAATGCGTTAGGTAGCGTGGTTTCTTTTTGCCGCGAAGATTAAGAGTTCGAATTCTTTTCGCGGCAGATTTTTAAATTGACCCGAGTCTCATCGTGATGTAATCTACATTGTGTTCCTGCAAATCTTCTGGGAAGACTAAACATTATTGCGGGGGAGGAGTGGTGGGGTAGCAGTGCCAGAGCTCTCGGGTTCCAGTACCTAACTCAATGATTACTCCCGCAAGTCTGTAAGCAGAAGTCCCCTTCACAGATGCCGTGAATGTCTCCACCTCTATTCTCATACTTGAGGTTGCAGCCCAATTGGTTTTTAGTTCTCTCAGCCACAATTGTCGCTTGCTGGAAAACACTAGCTACATTTCTGATCACTTTGTACATCAGAGTGCACAACCTCATTATCTCACTGGTTTATTCCATTTATCAGCTGTTCAGCCTGTTCTGACAGACTATTAGCTGTTCTGACAGACTATTAGCTGTTCTGACAGACTATTAGCTGTTCTGACAGACTATTAGCTGTTCTGACAGACTATTGGCTGTTCTGACAGACTATTCGCTGTTCTGACAGACTATTAGCTGTACTGACAGACTATTAGCTGTACTGACAGACTATTAGCTGTTCTGACAGACTATTGGCTGTTCTGACAGACTATTACGCTATTCTTTACATCAGTGGTCTCTAACTCTCCAATATGGGAGTGGGGGGGAGGGGGGGGCGTAGATGGAGGTTTCGAGGTGGGCGTCAGCAATTTTGAAACTGAAGGCATTTGTATTTGTAATAATCTGAAGGGCCGTGGGAATTTTGCCATATCCTCAAAGAGGGGGGGGGGGGGGGGCTTAGGGGTTTTGTCATATATTCAGAAAGGGGGGGGGGGGGGGGGGGGGTAGTGCTCTTGCCATATACTCTCGGGGGGGGGGGGAGAGCATGGGTATCTTACTATATTATCAAGGGTTGCGCAGGGGCTTTGCCATATATCCTAAAAAGGGGCGCTACCTCAAAAAAGATTAGAGACCACATATGACATTCTGTGTACGTCTGACGAAGCTTGGCCACGAACCTTCCTTCTCTTTTCCGAAGCATTCTTCGTTGTCTAAGAAAAAAACACAACATACTAGCACAGATAGCAAATGCGGCTAGCGTAAAACTGACCACAGCATTATGGAAGGCAAACCCGAGGCAGCCACTATACATGCAGAAAGCTTGGAAACGGGTCCTTTAATATACACTTTACTTATGTGCCTTACGTGTTGCGAACGCTCTTCTTAATGCCGAGGTACCGGGTTCGATCCGAGCTGCAGGGATCTGACATGAGGGAACTGTGTTAAAGGGTCGCTGCATTTGGAAGGTTGAGAGACGTTGCACTAAAGGGTACGCAGCTATCTTTAATGAAGGCGTGTTATATCTGCGCCACAAACTTCAAAGGCTCAAAACACTGAAAAGTAAGGAGTGTGTGCGTGTGTAAGTGTGTGTGTGTATGTATGTGTGTATGTGTGTATGTATGTATGTATGTATGTATGTATGTATGTATGTATGTATGTATGTATGTATGTATGTATGTATGTATGTATGTGTATGTATGTATGTATGTATGTATGTATGTATGTATGTATGTATGTATGTATGTATGTATGTATGTATGTATGTATGTATGTATGTATGTATGTATGTATGTATGTATGTATGTATGTATGTATGTATGTATGTATGTATGTATGTGGGTATGTATGTATGTATGTATGTATGTATGTATGTATGTATGTATGTATGTATGTATGTATGTATGTATGTATGTATGTATGTATGTATGTATGTATGTATGTATGTATGTATGTATGTATGTATGTATGTATGTATGTATGTATGTATGTATGTATGTATGTATGTATGTATGTATGTATGTATGTATGTATGTATGTATGTATGTATGTATGTATGTATGTATGTATGTATGTATGTATGTATGTATGTATGTATGTATGTATGTATGTATGTATGTATGTGTGTATGTATGTATGTATGTGTGTATGTATATATGTATGTATGTATGTATGTGCGTATGTATGTGCGTGCGTATGTATGCGTATGTATGTATGTATGTGTGTGTGTGTGTGCGTGTGTGTGTGTGTGTGTGTGTGTGTGTGTGTGTGTGTGTGCGTGTATGTATGTATGTATGTATGTATGTATGTATGTATGTATGCGTATGTATGTATGTATGTATGTATGTATGTATGTATGTATGTACGTAGGTACGTAGGTACGTAGGTACGTAGGTACGTAGGTATGTATGTATGTATGTATGTATGTATGTATGTATGTATGTAGAAAGGGGGGGGGGGGGGGGGGGTTAACATTCTGCTGACATTTTACCTGATTTAATTTCACTGTTGTGCAGTCATTCCTTTTATATCTATTGACTCACAGTATCCCCTCGTATAATTTATTATAGCCCCATAAGAATTCATATCTTTAAATAATCATAAGCCTGTCATTTTCCTAAGCTGTGATGAAAGCTAATTATGCAGCACAGAGTTGAGAATATCTGTTTTATTGTGCATTGATTTTCTTAAGTGACGTTGCTGCCTTGTTGGTGGTGGCATTAAGGGGCTCTAAGTCTCCAATTGTGAAAGCTATTATATTATATCAAAGTCTAGACAGTGTCTCTTGACCGGTTCAGTCGGTTTGTTGACATAATTCTTTGAGCAGATGATCGTATAGTTTATACGATCGTCTTCTTTTCTTCTTTTTCCTGTTCTTCTTTCTCTTCTTCCTCATCCTCTTCTTCTTTATCTCATCATTATCCTCCTCTCCTCCTTGTTTTTAACATGCCTTCCTTCCGCTGGTCTTTTTTTTTCCTTTTTTCCCATCGTCCTTTCTTCTTTCTTCTTACTGCTGTCGATCACATAGACATATGAAATCAAACCCAGAGACAGGCGAGTTATGGTGTCCAGCATATACACATAGGGCCAGTTTTAGTGTACGGCACATACACACAGGCCAGTTCTGGTGTCCAGCACACACACACAGGCCAGTTCTAATGTCAAGCACATACACACAGGCCAGATCTAGTGTTCAGCACATACACACAAGCCAGTTCTAATGTCAAGCACACACACACAGGCCAGTTCTAATGTCAAGCACATACACACAGGCCAGGTCTAGTGTTCAGCACATACACACAGGCCAGGTCTAGTGTTCAGCACATACACACAGGCCAGATCTAGTGTTCAGCACATACACACAGGCCAGTTCTGGTGTCCAGCACACACACACAGGCCAGTTCTAATGTCAAGCACATACACACAGGCCAGGTCTAGGGTCCAGCGCATACATACAGGCCAGTTCTAGTGTCCAGCACATACACACAGGCCAGTTCTAATGTCAAGCACATACACACAGGCCAGGTCTAGTGTCCAGTGCATACATACAGGCCAGTTCTAGTGTCCAGTATATACACACAGGCCAGTTTTAGTGTACGGCACATACACACAGGCCAGTTCTAATGTCAAGCACATACACACAGGCCAGGTCTAGGGTCCAGCGCATACATACAGGCCAGTTCTAGTGTCCAGCACATACACACAGGCCAGTTCTAATGTCAAGCACATACACACAGGCCAGGTCTAGTGTCCAGTGCATACATACAGGCCAGTTCTAGTGTCCAGCACATACACACAGGCCAGTTCTAGTGTCCAGCACATACACACAGGCCAGTTCAAGTGTCCAGCACATACATACAGACCAGTTCAAGTGTCCAGCACATTCATACAGACCAGTTCAAGTGTCCAGCACATACATACAGATTAGTTTAAGTGTCCAGCACATACATACAGACTAGTTCAAGTGTCCAGCACATACATACAGACTAGTTCAAGTGTCCAGCATATACATACAGACCAGTTCAAGCGTCCGGCACATACATACAGACCAGTTCAAGCGTCCGGCACATACACATAAAGAAAATATATAAAAGAATTCGATCTTTGTTTTAGAGACTATTCTTAAGAGATACACTTTATCTGACTCTTTCAAAGCCTGTGGCGTATCGAGAATATGGTACTGGACATATTTGTATACACCAATCAGTTCTAGTTGGGTGATGCAGTTAACATCAAGCCGGCCGCCTTTACATTCAAAGACATTGTTTGGTGCCAGATTTAGCATGGTTTGACATAGAGCTAATTTTATTCAAACTCTGAGTTGAAAATCTAATCAAAGTATTTCAAGATCCTCGCCGGTGCAACGAAGTTCGTGCACTGCACTGAGCTGCATCAGACTCAGACTTTAGTTAGAAGTAGAACTGAGCACTTATGGGTTACACCCGTGTGCCATGTTGTTGACTAGTTGAATAAAATAAAATAAACAATACACTGCGACAGAAGATGGTAATCAGCAACTACACAAACAATTTGTGTTTTTGAAGATAGTGAAATTGTTTCT
>CAJHNH020001435.1:279445-291945 GCA_905116865.2 Candidula unifasciata | reverse complement strand
AATCCGACGACGTAAAACAAGAGCAGATCGCAGACGGCGGGAGAGATGGGCCCAGCCACCATGGTGGAATGAAGTAGTCAACATGGCGTGACTAGAAAAAAGGAAAGCTGTCAAGGCATGGCAAAAGGCAAGGAAAATTGATCCGTCATTTTCTGAACGCCTGATCAGTCTGAAAGATGAGGTCAACAAGCAGACAGTGGCTTTCAAGTTAATTGCGAAGGAAGCTAAGACAGCGAAATGGAACGAATTCTGCAAGAGCGTTTGCTCCGAGGGATCTCTTGTGACATTCTGGCGCCTTCAACGGAGCATGCACGGCGCCGCACGACCAAGGGGTATCCCTGATTTTCAGGGTACAGACCTGATATGGCAGAGAACTGATGCTGATAAAGGAAAAACCCTTCTGGCGCGCTACTTGGAGCAAACTGACCAAAAAGACGAAGCTACAAGAATAGGGGTTAAGATGAAACTGTCGATGCTGTGCGAGAACACTGTGCTGGGCACTGATCTCACAATCACTGCAGATACCTTAAGAACTTGCCTCAAGAAATCGCGCAGCACTGCTCCAGGCCCTGACGGCATCCGATACAACGACATGCTGATGATGTCGAATGCTGATTTGAAAAGCGTGGCAAAGGAATTCAATATCAGCATCCAGAGTGGCCAGATACAAGAGGAATGGCTCCATAGTTATTTGTTCCCACTACCAAAGCCTAATAAAGACCACTCGAAGATCTGCGGCTACAGAATCATCTCAATGCAGAATACTGTTGGCAAACTTTTGGAAAAAATTGTCGCACAAAGATTGACCACCTACTTGGAACTACATGATAAGTTCCCACCAACACTTGGAGGGTACAGGTTAAATAAAGAGACATGGTTCAATGCTGCAGTTTTCGCCTACGATGTGTACGAGGGATTTCAGATTAAAGAAGAGATTTGTGCGGCAGTGTTGGACTTAGAAGATGCCTACAATAAAGTACCATACGATTATTTAATGCAATTACTGCTTAAACTAGAAGTTAATCCTATTCTGATCCGCTGGATTGCTGCGGTCCTGTTCCAGAGAAAGATTGTACTAAGATGTGGTAGCTGGTCCTCAGAACCGCAAACGATATGTCCAGGCTTGCCACAGGGATCACCGCTATCACCAGTCTTATTCAACGTTTATACGGTGATGATCACTGAGCAGCAGTTGAATGGAAAGGGGAGGACTTTGTCATTTGCTGATGACATTTTGATTTATCGACGAGGGCGTGATAGACAGGAGATCGCCAGCACTATGCACAAAGAACTCGATCGAATTGCCGCCTGGTGTGATGGTTCCAATGCCTATGTCAATCCTTCGAAGGCATCAGTGTCATGGTTCTCTTTGAACAATCACATTGTCAAGTCGGACTTACCAGAAGTGAAAATGCGTGATAATGTATTGATCAGAACCAACGTTATGACGTTTCTCGGGGTGAGGTTCGATCGCAGCTTGTCATTCAGGGAACACGTTGACCATGTGATAACAAAAGCACGCAAAGGTCTATCTGCAATGAGGATTATGGCTGCTTCCAACATTGAGCAAAGACTACCAATACTTCTATTCTACGGTCTGGTCCTTTCCCCCATTGAATACGCTCTGGCCATCCTCACTGTCAGTGCTACCCAGATTGAACGACTCAAAAAGGTGCAAAATGAAGCCATGCGCATTATTTTGGGATGTACTAGAGACACATCCTGTGGAGCAATGAGGTATCTACTTGACTTTCCAACAATGAACCAAAGGATCAGGATGTGGAGGGCTCGGGCATATCTCAAAATATGTGCTGATAAGAAACACCCACTGCATCAAGCGCTTTTTAGTGAAAAGGGCGACAGACTGAAGAGGGGGAAGTCGTGGCTAGGTCGGGCAGAAGATGTTATTAGGCAAATATGCAGCCTAACCGACATCATACCTGGTGCAGAATGGATACCTGTGCCTCAGGCGTTTATTTGTACATTTTCCTGTATTGTCACACTCAACAGGCGATGTAGAGAAGAGAATCCTGTTGCTGTTAATGCAGAGGTCAACGCTCTCATCGTTGAAAATTCAGACGAAGCAGATGCAATAATCTATACAGACGGATCCGTTATACGCCAAAGAAGAAGCGCATGGGCATTTACAGCACGCTCAGCGGGCAGAACAGTCAAAGAAGCCAACGGCGCCTTCTCCATGACAACCAGCAGCATGACGATGGAGGTGATGGCAGTGACACAAGCGCTTGCCTGGCTTGAAACACAAAAATACACCCGCGTGTGTATACTCAGTGATTCAATGAGTATGATCCGGAGGGTTCAGGCAGGTTCAGTGCGAAGACAATGGCTTGAATCATTACAGAAGTCCACTGTCCGTGGAGTCACCTTTATTTTTGTTCCGGGACACAAAGGCGTCGATGGAAATGAAAGAGCTGACAGGCTGGCTGGATCCGCTATCACTACCGACGGTCAGCCTATGGATCATGGTGATATTATCAATGCCCTCAGAGAAATGGGAAGGATAGACGACTTTGGTGGCAGTGAATCCACATCACTCGCCAGAATGGCAGACTTGGGAATTAAGATCGGCACATCAAAAAACGAGACGCACACCAGCTACGCCAGAAGACTTGTTAATCAACATAGAACTGGTACTATTAGCCATCGGACGTTGGGGTTCATACTGAGGGGAGGATCTGAGCACCTATGGACATGTCCGGAGTGCAATGAGGATAACCCAACTAACTAACTAACTAATACATACATACATACATACATACATACATACATACATACATACATACATACATACATACATACATACATACATACATACATACATACATACATACATACATACATACATACATACATACATACATACATACATACATACATACATACATACATACATACATACATACATACATACATACATACATACATACATACATACATACATACATACATACATACATACATACATACATACATACATACATACATACATACATACATACATACATACATACATACATACATACATACATACATACATACATACATACATACATACATACATACATACATACATACATACATACATACATACATACATACATACATACATACATACATACATACATACATACATACATACATACATACATACATACATACATACATACATACATACATACATACATACATACATACATACATACATACATACATACATACATACATACATACATACATACATACATACATACATACATACATACATACATACATACATACATACATACATACATACATACATACATACATACATACATACATACATACATACATACATACATACATACATACATACATACATACATACATACATACATACATACATACATACATACATACATACATACATACATACATACATACATACATACATACATACATACATACATACATACATACATACATACATACATACATACATACATACATACATACATACATACATACATACATACATACATACATACATACATACATACATACATACATACATACATACATACATACATACATACATACATACATACATACATACATACATACATACATACATACATACATACATACATACATACATACATACATACATACATACATACATACATACATACATACATACATACATACATACATACATACATACATACATACATACATACATACATACATACATACATACGTACATACATACTGTAGCACAGCTCTCTACTTTGTGGCGTACGTTGATGTCACACCCAGATTCGTCTTTAGGTTTTTTTACAGGAGGAGTTGATTGGAAGATTATAGACAAGGAGAAAGATGGTCGTGCCGATAGTGGCGATGATAATGATGATGTCTTGCTAGCTGCATACTTCTCACGTGGCTCTAATGCTTGTATAATAAAATTGCTGGAAACAATTGTTCTCGTCTACACTATCTTTATTGTGATATTTAAACAATGTCACAAATACATCACTGATATTTTGAATAGCGCTATGTTCTCTCTATGGTTACGTTCTCGTAGGTTCGCGTTGTGTTCTTTATCTCTACTTTGTAGACTGGTTCTAGTGTCTCTAACTGCCACCTGGCTTCTAGTGCTGTTTGGTACTAACGGCTTGATCGTCGATTCTAACATCTCTATATTGTTCCTAATAATGTTAACCATGGATCCATGTATCTTGTGTGTCGTCTCTGTAGCTCGATGTCTCGTTTCATGTCTGCTCTCCAATGACTGTCTTCGAGGTTCAATATGTGACTGGCTCCTCTGCTTCCAGTGTTGAGCTGGCATCGAGGAATCATTGAGACTAGTCGCTCGTCCTCTGAGTCTCAACTATGTGTTCTACCATTAAAGCCCTAATTTGATAATGGAACATTTCGATTCTGACATATATTGAACTTTATCAATAGTGCCACCTGTCATGACAAGAAATGTAGTGTATGTACAAACTTTACCTTCGACCTATGCGACTTACGACCATCCGGACTTAACGACCACCATATTAACAGATAAATAACAATAGTAAATATAGAAAGATAACTACACTGGTAGTGTCAAAATGTTCTCGTAACAGATACTATATTATATCTTTCGCATTGTGTACAATAATTATATGTACATAGAGTGAATGTGTGCGTCTCATATGCAGTTGTTATAACTCATTTAATTTTTTTTTTTTTAAGTGTGGAAATATATATCTTTGCCTTACGACTATTTCGACTTACAACCAGTTAGTCAGAACGGAACTGGCTCGCAAGTCGAGGAGACCCAAACCATCTGCACGTAATTTAACTCCTCGTCCTTTGTGTTGTGGCTATTAAAACTGTTTGAGAACCACTGAGTTATCACGTACTTATAGTTTGTTGTCTCATCGCCTGCTAAATGTATTCACATCCGGGCTCCATCATTCGTAGAAGAAATACGTTGAATCTTGGCACTTGATTATTGCTAGCAGCCGATTATTTGTTGTAACCTTCACGTTAGATTATCTCTAGTTATGTGACAACAAACAAGTACATCACCATCTGTTCTCGCGCTGTGCCCGGAATGTTGTTGCCAGATATTTTCAATGAATTAAGGTGCGAAAAAAAAAAACAGTATTACTAATGAACATCGCACTTTTCTAGTTTTATATTAGCTGAATATTTTTCCTCACGTTTCTGCTTATTTCCAATTAATTAACCTTTTTAGAAAATGTTTTTTTAATAAAGTAACTTTATTTTGCATATTTGATCAGTGTTTGTAATAGCTTTGAATAATAATAACTAAAACAATAATACCAGTGTTATAGTCAGTTCCAAATGTCGTGCCGAACTTAAAAAATCGGTAACTTGGTAACCGTTCGGTGTACGTTGTTGCAATTCAATGCAAACAAACATTCAGTTTTTATTGTGCCTTATCTGGAGTATATGAAAGAGTAAAGACACTGATTCAAAGCAAATAATCAGAACGCTTTCAGTAAACTGAAGGGAACTTTTGAAAACATCAGATTCAAAAGCGTTTCACACTTATAGGATCATCTGCAGCATAAGTCTCCCGTGAGTTGTGAATTTTTCAATGCATGCAGAATAGGCTATCACAATAATCACTACGCATCGCTGCAGATGTGAATCGATTTCTAAACAATTGCGTATGTTAGCTTCATGCACTTTCCTCCCCAAGGTATCATTGTATCTTTTTCCCCTCTTCACTCTGATCGACCCCTGCCTCGCTGATCGGCCCCTACCTCACTGATCGGTCCCTGCCTCGCTGATCGACCCCTAACTCGCTGATCGGTCCCTTCTTCGCTGATCGTTCCCTACCTCGCTGATCGGTCCCTACCTCGCTGATCGGTCCCTACCTCGCTGATCGGTCCCTACATCGCTGATCGACCCCTAACTCGCTGATCGGTCCCTAACTCGCTGATCGGTCCCTACCGAACTGATCGGTCCCTACCGAACTGATCGACCCTTACTTCGCTAATGGACCCCTACCTCGCTGATCGGTCCCTACCTCGCTGATCGACCCCTACCTCGCTGATCGGCCCCCTCCGCGCTGATCGACCCATACTTCGCTGATCGGTCCATACCGCGCTGATTGGTTTTGATAATGTTTATATTATGCAACATGTGAGACTTAAATCATTTTTGGAATAGGCTTATTATTATACTCTTTAAAACGTTCAAGTAATGTCTATATAAATTAGAGCACATTCCAGCATTGGCAATTTATACTTTTTTTTTAAATATAATTCCTAAATTTTTAATTTTTGTTGTTGTTGTTGTTGTTGTTGTTATTAACTATGAAATGAGGTACAAATTAAAATTGTATGAAAGGAGCAGAGTGGAAAGCCAGAATGTTAGACAGGCTTGCTTGCCAAATTCCTAACCCTTTGAAAATAAAGTTGGTTGGTTCGTTCGTTCGCTCTACCGCGCTGATCGGCCCCTACTACGTTTTTCGGCCTCTACCGCGCTGATCAGCCCCTACTGCGCTGATCGGTCCCTACCGCGCTGGTCGGCCTCTACTACGCTGATCGGTCCCTACCGCGCTGATCGACCCCTACCGCGCTGGTCGGCCCCTGATCCTGACACAATGGCTTCTGCTACTATTCTTTTCAAACCGTCCTTTTGCTTGATCGGCCTGTAATATTTCAGTTTCTAAGGCAAGATGTTGTTTACTAGTTAATCTTCCTTGATGTTCAGACCCTTGTGCGTGCCAGTATTTCTTTTTTCCTCCTTGGTCCATGGTATTCCGATAATCTTCATAGATTATTTATTTTCAAAAGTCCATATTTTCTACAACACTTCTACGTGTTGCTACAGGAAATATGCACGCCTTTAAAACTTTGACTTTGATGTCTTTGCTGTACTTCACTATAAAAGTTTGAGGCTGTTTAATCTGTGCATTGCAAAGGCCATCCTCTTATTAACTTCTGTTGAGCTGTCTCCGTGGCTGTTGTTTTTTTTTTTTTTTTTTTTTCAATGGAGCCTATATATTAAAAGTTAGTGACTTTTTAATATTTACCTCATGTTTGGTAATAGGTAGTTTTTTTGGGGGACATATCTTTTGTTTTCTTTAAATTTAGAAGGATGTTTTGATCTTCTATGTATTTCTGTACAGATATGTTTAAATGTTTTTTTTTTTCCTTTACACTGTTTAAAAGGGGGAGTGTATTGTCTGCTCAGCGACGTTCCGGATTAGGATTGCTGCTAATTTTTGTACACACACGGATACACATATATATGTATTCTATTTATCCATACTGTGTGGTGTTTATAGTCATGTGTATCCACAACATTTTGTCTCGTGTACTTTCAGTCAATTCTGACACAGATGATCTTCCATGCCATGATGTCACACTGCCCAGTAGGAAGGAATAATGAAAGAAAGAAAGTTTTTAAAAAAAAAAAAAAAAAAAAGTGGACGTGGTGGTAGTCATGTTAGTATTTATAGTATTAGTAGTAGTTGTGGCAGCAGTAACAGCAGTAGGGCAGAAGCAGCAGCCATTGTCTACAATGCAGGGCTCAGTAGAGGGAAAGAGGAGAAGAGGCAGACCAAGAAAGACCCGGTTACAGAACCTGACTGACTGGACAGGCCTCAGGCATGCAACTATGAAGTCCATCGCAACTGACCGCCAAAAGTGGAGAGAGCTGATCACTCAGTCAACAGAAACTGGTGACCCAACGACATGCCGTGTTACGGGATGATGATGATGATGAATTATATGTATTACTTTATATTGTAATTAAACTTTCATAAGCTTAGCCCTTTGGCTAGCTTTTAATCTTCCCAATCATCCAAGCTTTACGGTAAAAAAAATAGTTTAGAAGAATTATGCCCATCCTGTATTCAGAAGACAAAAAAAAAACATATCTTAAATGAGAAATTAGAAGCATGCACACAAGACATGCGAGTATCACACTTGCCAGCAATGAAATACCGGAAGCTAGACGAGTGTGGGGTGTCACCCTAAATAGACTATGTATGTATCGGTTGTTGCTTGGTTGATCGCTGATTCTTCTTGAATTATTTAGTTTTCACTCTAAGCCCAACACAGAAAAAGTAGAAGCAGACAAGGCAGACAATACGAACACTACAGTGGGAAACAGATTGGGGAAACTAGGATGTCACAAAGAAAACCTACGACGAACGTTGTTGAGAGAGCTCAGGGAAGCCGGACTGGATTCCATATATGATATCGAAAGAATGTTCGAAATAGAAAAAGTGTAATGGAATCGTAGACATGTGTGGTAGAAGGTGGACAGTTTGTGTACATCCTTTTTGGTCATTCTCCAGCATTCTGCTCCATAAAGAAGAACTGGCAAAATTATGCTCTTGTAGAGTCGGAGTTTTGTTCCTTTGCAATAACAAGTAAATCAACCTTTGATTTTAGATGTTTCGCTGTAGGTCAGTGGTCTAGTAGACTCACCTTCCGGTGTTGATATATTTAAATGTGCATCAGTACCTGCAATATTTTAGGGGCACCAAATGTGACCGATGTCATATTGACATATTTCCTCCAATGAAGAGATTTCTCTCTAACAATATCAGGTTTTCCTTGCTACAGGTAATGAGGAATTGAATGTGGTTCAATTATTTATCTATTCATTTTGATCATTTATTTTTCGTAATAAAATTTTAATTTTTTTTAATATGCAATTTTATGCATAAAATATCCTTGGAGTTTGAAACGGATTAATCAGTTTTACATTCATTCTTAGGAGAAAATGGTTTGAGATTTACAACTTTATTCCAATCAGCGTTTAGAATTGACGTTGCTCTATATTGAGTTCTGCTGAAGAGCTTAAATTTCAACCGCTGTTTAACTGATAAAATGTACTCTGTGATTGAGTTAAACGTCTGATGAAATAGTTATACTGTGTCGGGAAATCATCGACAAATCAGGCCTAATCTGAGTCCAAAATGGACACGCGATTAATAAACATTTCGAAATAAAGTTCCCGCACTTGCTCCCCGGAACGTTTTCCAGTATCCGTTTTAGCATGGTGATCTTAGGTGGATATTAAAAACATGCCAGCGTGGATGTGCATTCCAACAAACAACCGCGGGTCGGCAGACAAGCGTGCATCGCCAGCTGTACTTGTATTAAATTGATCACTAAAAAATGTGGTTAGCTGTTCAAACTTTGAAAATCTGGACCTGGGATTTCATACAATCGGATGTTTATCGTGGTCAAACACGGAATGGCACTCTTTGTGGCACCTAATGGCGAGATGGAGTTGGGGAATGTTTAACACTTGCTATCTTCTTGGGAAGGACAGAGGAACTAAGAGAGGAGGTGAGAGAGAGAGAGAGAGAGTGTGTGTGTGTGTGTGTGTGTGTGTGTGTGTGATTGAGGGAGAATGGCAGAATGGCAGACATGCATAGACAGACACACACAGAGTGTGTGTGTGTCAGAGAGAGAGAGAGAGAGAGAGAGAGAGAGAGAGAGAGAGAGGGGGAGAGAGAGGGGGAAAAACAAGCGAATTTTATATTGAAAGTATCACACGTTAGACTCAGTTGACTCAACCAATGCATGTAAGTTAAAAACTCATTGTTAGTTTTTGACTCATACCAGACAACATCCAGAGTCCCAAAGATGGATGGATAGATGGGTGGATAGATAGATGGATGGATGGATGAATAGATGGATGGATGGATGGATAATTGGATGGATGGATGGGTGAATGGATGGATGGATAGATGAATGAGTCGACTAATGGCTGGATTAATAAACAGAGCCACACACAGATGATAAAAGTGTTGAGTCTGATGTTACTTGAATAATAGCTTAGCCATACAATCATTAATGAAATAGTAAGGATGTCTCACAGTGCAGCGGTGAGGGACTCGTTGTTTTTCTGTTATGAGTAAAGCCAAGTGGACAGATGGTGCAACCTCAAAAGCCGGCCTGACTTTGATTCCCACAAAATGTCCTGATGCCTCCATTAATCTACGTCGACCCGAAAGTCAGGTTCGATAGGCAGTGTAAACTATCACCCAGTAATAGGCTACCCCGAATCCTAGTACACGTAATAGTGGCTGAATCTCTTTTCTTTTCTACCTTGTGTAACTTTGGGGAATCAACCCGCTTACTGTGTTTCCAGGGGAAAAAAACACCCGGTCTTAAATTAATTTTTGCTTCAATGGACGACTTAGGGCTTTCTGTCTCAGTAGATGTCTTGTTTATTGTATATAACTTTAAAAAAAAAAACAGTTAATTAAAATGCACATTATTATTAATTTAAAACATTATTGGCAATAATGTGCATGCATACTTTTATTTACCAGCATTACTTCAGTACAAGGTTGTGAATGGCCATGGCTACCAACGCCACACGGCATGGACTTTGAGAAAAGATTTCAGTACGTCCATTATTTGTTTCAACTGACGAACGACCTGGCTGACGATTTTAACAAGGGCTAATCTTTGAGGGTAGGGCTTATAATACGGGCATCTTGAGTTTTTCATACTAGGGATTTTTTTCGTCATAGGTCTTATAATCAGGTAACCACCGCACATCCTATCAACTGAAGAGCCAGACAGTTTATTATCGAGATTCCCCAGACACAGAGCAGCACCAAGTCTGTCACAGCACTGGCTATACTTAGACTTCAGGTCAGGGTCATAACCGTCATCTCGAAAGCTATATAGCCTTAAGTTTCACCTTTGAACCCGATGGGTCACTCAGGAAGTATAGCTGATTGGACGTTTTGTCTTCTGTGAAACTGCGGGTTACAGATTCTTCTTCGTAAAAAAAAAACCTTTTTACGCCTTTACCCGTATAGGGCATATAGGGCTAGACCTATATTTGTATAGACCAATCGGCACAAGATGGGTGATGTGGTCAGCATTCCGCCGGTCTTCTTCGTGGCTTACTTTTTTAAAACGCCTATATTTTTCTAAACCTTCTTCTGACTGTACTATATCATACCCCCCTCCGCTCCCCCTTCCGAAACCGTGTGTAAATGTTTTCTTTTTACGCATTCAAACAAAATTATATGTTAGTTTTTGAAGGACTTTTCGCCGAAGCTTGCTTCTCGCGAACAAGGAAAAAGAAGAAGAAGAAGAAAAACAACTACTGCAAATTAATATTTATTCTCCATTCAGCACTTTATTATTATTTTATTATTATTATTATTATTGCGCAGTTCAACAATGCAAACCAGAAGCTCACACTAGTGCTCTTTTGTGCGTTATCTTGTCTTCTCTGTCTTGTTTGGTCCAATTTTGATCTCAGTCTCTGGTTAGACAGCAAAACTTGTTTTAGCGGTGCATGAATTGTAAAGGTACTCTGACGGATTCATTAGAACAGAATGCTTCGGACAGCGAAAAGATCTGGAGTGGTAAATGACAAATAGAAGATGACTGCAGATAGGTTAAGTGCTGAACGCTTGTAAAGAAACTCAACATACGCTGGCATTACCGAAATACACGAGCGAAGTGCATGAAATCATAGGCACTTATTGTGGAAGACTTTTCTTAACGTGAGCTTGTCACTGCTCCTGGCTTCCCATTGATCAATATAGTCCCTTCATCTCAAAAGAAAGTTAGGTGCGAACGAACTATTTATTGAGGTAGTTATTTACAGTCCATCGCAACATGTTACGATGAGAAATGATTTCTCCCAGACTGTTTTGTTTGGCCTGATCATTTTCAAGTCCCTTTCACACGTATCGTGACCTGCAGCTGTAGGAGTCCAGTCTTTTACCTTTGAGCTCTTACTCCTTGCCCATTAGGAATTCAGTGTCTGTTGAAATGGATTCAACCGGCATGCGATAGACACGACAAGGCCATTGCAGTCTACACTTTCTCAGACGCATGTGTATGGTCGTTTTAATATTGCGTGAGAGCACTTCATGATTATTCATTCACCTTTCTTCAAATCAAATGTATGATTTCCCGAGTGGGTTTCGGGACATTTGTGTGTGTGTGTGGGAGGGAAGAGGGGGTGTGTAGATGGGTGTGTGTGTAGGGGGAGGGTTGTAAATGGGTGTGTGTGTGAGGGTGAGTGTAGGTGTGTATGTGTGGGTGCGTGTGTGTTTTGGAGGTTGGGAGTGGGCGAAAGTGAGAGGAAGAACAAACGCACTGAACCTCTTAGAAAACAGGTCATAAAAGACCACTAATTAAGTGTTTGATAAAGTAGGCTATGGGATATGCTGGGCCCTTTGACCTAGATTTGGCATCCTAGCTGTAAACTACAATATAATGTGC
Source organism: Candidula unifasciata (assembly GCA_905116865.2). Taxonomy (NCBI): domain Eukaryota; kingdom Metazoa; phylum Mollusca; class Gastropoda; order Stylommatophora; family Geomitridae; genus Candidula; species Candidula unifasciata. Next base: position 279,694 of record CAJHNH020001435.1, on the reverse strand, counting down.
AAGCTGCCTTCTTAAGGGGACAGTCCTATCTGAAGTGTGGCACCATTTTTTTTTTAAAAAGGAATGATCAACTAAATTTCAAAATATCTTTTTCAAATTTGGAAGTTTGTGCTTGTTACAAAGCAGTGCACTCGTGTATTTTTTGTTTGTTACAAAACCTGTTCAGACTTTGTGGATTATTTATATATTAAAAATTACAGTTAAACCGAAGAAAAAAAAATAGGTGTTGGATTTACCATCATCGTGTCA